>VZSV01000040.1:3337420-3376692 GCA_013398735.1 Nothocercus julius
AAGGACAACATAAACAAATAGGGTATGCTGCTAAAATGAAAAGTGTTACTAGGAAGTATAAGACAGTTCTCATTAACTATTATGTACCACTGCTGGCTATTCTTTACTCGATAAATGTATATATCTATTAAGTTAATGAGATAATCTGAATTACTAGCAAGACCATTACACTATGATAGTGCTTCTGAGTTGAGGCTGTATCCAAATTAACTTCAATAATGGTGTGAAGCGAAAACATCCATAATCAGTCTCCCAGTATATTTTATTGTCTCAAAATTCCCTTACCAATCCTCACACTTCTACCCTTGGCTGACTGTCAGTGTGTAATAATTATTAGTTCATTTTGACTTATAGAGTTTGTAAGAGAGGCTGATTTTAACATGGGACAGCTTTCAAGGTTTCTTGTGGAGTAAATAGCGCCTGACACAGGTAGGAAGGAATATGCTGGATTGTGCAGGCTGTTTGGGAAACACACTCCATGCTTATTAGCCTTGGCTTAAAATGGCTGGATGGAATAGATTTTCTGACCATGCTTAGTGTGGTTCACATATAATTTTTTTTTAACCTCATCCTAGCTTGAGGAGGCTAGGTTCTTCTATTATGCTTATTACACTTTATATAGCGGAATCTGAGAGAAATTCTCGTTTATCTGAAACATTTGGAATATGTGTTTTGTTTGAATAGTGATTCAGGCTAGAGAGAATTTCACACATAGATGGTCATTTAATCACCTTTGTATGCTTAAAACATTTAAAGGAAGTTATGAGGCTGGAAAAAAAAGGGGGTTAGTTTTTATTATGAATGTTGAAAAACTCCATAATGAGCAACATAACAGGTAAACTGGATACATTCTACGAAATAACAGCTGCTGGAGAAATAAAGATCATTAGTTAAACAAGTGCATCATGAGATGTAAATAAAATAAAAACCGAAAAAGTAATTTTCATAAATATAGATTTACATAAATATTCTATAATAACTTCAGTAATGACGTACAGGTGGTGAAATTATTTGAGACTGTTAAGATTATTTCCTGCACAGGAACAGATTTCACTTACAAAAAGTGATATATATATATATATGCATATACATACAGACATGTATACATATATTGTATATGTATATATATATATATGTATATGCATATATGTATACAATATATGTATACATGTCTATATGTATAAATATACCTACATACAAAGCATAGGTATATACGTGTGTGGGTGTGTTTGTGTGTGCAATATTTAGATTTTTTACTTCAAGATTTTGGACAATCTTTTTTTTCCTTTTTTTCTATGTTTTTTAAGTTTGGCAAATTGGTTCTGCAAAAGTAAATAATTTGTGTTTTGAAGGAAAAAGTAACAATAATGTAGAAAGTTGAAATTTACAGTTTCTTGGCAATCAAGCCTAAAACATGATGAAAACTCAAATTGAAAATGGAAAACTGAAATTCAAATTCAGATTCAAAAAATGATCTTGAAAAAAAGCAGTCCAGATGGACAGAATAAACAAGGTTTTGTTGTACAGTTTTCACAGGCAAGAAGAAAAAAAAAAAGTCAAACAGACAAACAAAAAAACAGACAAAAAAAAATTATTAGATTCCAATAGTCTTTTACTAAGGTGGCTTTCTATAACCTTACCTTGAAAGATACTCAGTATAAGTGTTTCAACAATCACTGGTGAATTGTATCTCAGGGACTTCCAAGCCAGATGTGGTATCTCCTTCACTAATAATAGTGTATTGATTTTTGCTTCATTTAGATTGAGTAACTTTTTTCCTCCAAGATTTGAGAAAAGGATAGACAAAATGTGAACCCCAAAGAGATACGAACTCCACAGTTTTTGTCTAATTCTTACTGTGTTCTCTATGGAAATCCCTGAAAAAAAAAGTTATTTATGCTCAGGTTAGTTAATGGAGTGAAAAGTGGCAGCACCAACCTAAAAGGAGGAGAAGGAAGAAAAAGTCTTTGGACATCCTCTGCTGATACAGAAGGAAAAGCACTCAAGGTGTAAGTGACCCATAGGATATTTTTTTCTCCTCCTAGAGTCAAGGCCCACAACATGGTAAGAGGCCTTACTAGATTTTTATGGGCATGAATAATTTATGAGAAACTCCTGGGTTTCTTTACATGCTTACAACTTCAGAACACTGGGGCAAATGTAGCAATAACACACTCAGATTACCATTTCAGAGTTTTCTATCTGCAAGGAAAAGGAAAATAGAAGGGAAAGAATTATACGTGCTGGTTTGACATTCTGAATAGATAATAGGTGAAGGTATAAGGCTGGTACCCTCGTTGCTGCAGAGAAAATGAATACTACTCATTTAATGTCATTGATCTTAAGCAAAATGATATAGAGTCTAGAGAGAGCATAATTAACAGATGAAGGCAAAAAAAAGGTTAATTAAATGAAAATGTTGAAGAGGAAACAAATTATCATTGATAACATAGAACAGAGGCTTTGACAAGAAAAATTTCTTAAAGTATCAAGATATTTTACAACAAATCCTTTAAGTCAGCTTTTGACAATTCATAAGAGAAATTGGATTTTGTACTGTATTACTGAAGTTGAGTTGAAAACTACAGTGTTTTCCATTTTATGAATATTGACATTAGTTGTAATCTGCCTGAGAAGAACCAAGCAAACCAAAAGACAAAGCACATCTAATTCTGAATTACAGACAGACAACATAAAAGAGGTAATCCCAAAGAGTTATGATCAGACTTCTGATAATAATTTAAAGTTGGTGGATAATATTAGATCTCACAAAGGAGAAAAAAAAAAAAAAAAAAAGGAAATTCAAGTAGATCATTTTTGCAAGGATTTTTGGTACTGAGTAGGAAATAGTCTGTGCACTGGATCAGCTACTCATGTCCTCCAGAAACAATTTTTCCGAAGGCTTTATAGCCTTCTCTGTCTCTGGTGATGTGGTGATGGCCATGTTTGTAGCTTGAGTTACTTATGAAGCCATGTGAAAACATTCTATGATTCTTAAAGTTGGAGGAGTTTATTAAGTATTCTCATTGCCAGACCACTGATTGAAAAAAAGAATATGACGTCCTGAGATAAATGACCTCTCCTGTCTAACAGGTCAAATGTCTTTGAGCCAAAATTTAGAGCTGTTTGGAGCCTTCTGAGTCATAGAAAGCAGCAGATCATTAACTGAGCCCTTTGATTTCTCATTTTTCATTTTCTGTGTCAGCAGTGGATATTCTTGAAGCACAAGGAAGATTTAGAAAAGGTGTCCCCTATCAGAATGAAGTGTAATTAGCAGGTTTCACTGCAATTTAGCCTGCAAAGCACATCTCAAACAAATGCTTTTTGTGTCTTGAAATCAATTAACTTTCCGGTTATATTCAGCTGGTGAAATAGCTATTAGCTACTCTATTATTTATACTAACTAGTGAAAAACATACGGAAAGTAAAAAAAAAGAAAGAAAAAAACCCCTCTTTCCTCAACACTCTTTTCAAAATCTTGACTTTTTTTTTTTTTTTTTTTTTTTTTTAAAGTCAGCCGCTACTTCATTGACCCTTGCAGCTCATTTAAGCTATGTCTTCTTTCACAAGTGTGACAAACTAGTAACATAGACCTGAAAGTGAAACAGGTACTGCTGATGACCTGACATTTGTACTTTATATTTTTATAGAGATTTTCACTTTGGACTGTTTCTTGTCAGATCCCATAGACTGAGTCTTGTTCATTTACACCTGCAGTCCATTATAGCTTCTTGCTGTGTCTTCCTCTGTAGTTTCATCCAAGAATAATCCAATTCATGTTCTCTGAGAGAGCTTTGTAATATGAGACAAAGTGAGGAAAATCATAAGATGCACTTCAAATAGTCACTCCTCATTCGGACAGAAATATTGATGTAGTCTCGCCCTTGTTAGTGTATTTTTTTGTAGAAGGTAATGAAAAGAGATATAATCCCTCTGTTCTTTATTTTCTGTCTGTCATGCTTCTGTTTTGTTATCTTTGAAGTGAGAATATCTATAAAATAATATTATATAATAAATATAGTCCTAAATGATAGAAATTACAAATAGAGGATTTACTGTTAAAATAAATGGGTCATTAATTTTTGTATTAAAATTTCTCTTATTTTTTTCTGTTGTTATCTGACACAGCACAAGGCTTTTCTTGGTTTTTAACAAGACGACTGAAAACGCACAGTTGAATTTACAGGGTGGTTAACAAATCTGAAGCAATAACTGACGAAAAATTGATGAGTTTTTTTTTTTTTTTTTAATACAGCAAGTTTTAATGAAGGTGCATCAAATCCTTTCATGATAAGTGAACAACAAAAGTTTGTAAATAAACGTATTAGCTACTTATAAGTAGTCCTGGAGTTATCCAAAACTAGATGGCTGTATTAGTTTAATGATACTGTGAAACTTATCACAGTATCTGTGATAAGTTTCTGTGAAACTTAGTTAAGTTTCACAGAAACTTAGTGAAGTTACTGTGAAACTTAGTTAAGATAAATAAATAAATGTTCCTAAGTGTTATCAAAATTTGAATAATAAATTAGGAGCTTCTGGAGCTAGCAACAAAGTGTATTGCATCTCTTGCATAGTGTCTGTGTTTGTTAGAGACTTCAATATGAATATAAGCTCCTTAGGGATTGAGTATCCATATTTCTAAAGTTCATAATTGGTACTATTGAGCAAAGCATCAAAAATGATTAAACTATCACAAATTAATTAGGCATTACCCAGCACTTGAGGCAGAGTAATGATCATATATGTGTTCTCCATCTGCCCTATGGGGAGGGTAAAATATAGTAGCTCAAAGCGCTTTAAAATTATAAAGCTAATTTATACTGTCATATTTTACGTTACAACTTGGATGAGGAGAGCACAAGTAATCAATTACCACACTGGATGATAAGTGGTAATGTGTTGTTCTTCAGGAACATATTTTTGCTTAGACAAAATATTTGACTATATGCAAAGGAATGAATATTTTCTCTTGGTTTCTAAGTTCTCTATCTGAGTGTTCCATCAATGCAATTATATATATTATTATTAAAAAAAAAAAAAAAAAAAAAAAAGCTAGAAATGTGACCATCTTTCCTGGAAGTATTTGGTTTAATATTAAGATCATATATGAAGAGGGATCAAACTTAGAATCATATATGAATACTTACTCATAACAAAGTCATAAAATTACTGTAAATGATATTTCAAAGAATATGTGAGTTTATGGCCCCAAAATGATGACTAGTATAGTTTTGATTTGTATAAACTAGGTTCACGAAGAAGACTAGTATATTTTATAATTATTTTGAAACTGCTTTCCTGTGGAAATATCTCCTGCCAAAAAATAACATCTTTATATTAGACTGATTTTTATTTATTGAAGAGTATGCTAATATATTAACAGTTTCAATAAGGTAAAATGATCTTGTAAAGGTAAATGCTTCTAATAAAGGTTATCAAAAATAGTCCTTTTAAGTGAAAAGTGTCTGTGGGGTATGGTACCTGCTTCTGTAACAGGCAAAACATGTTTGATCTTGGTAACGATAGGAATATCTACATTATAGGAAAGTTATCCCAAAGACTGAAAGCTAATTTCTATGACAGCATCTGTGTCTGTATGTATGTACCTATGCATATGATAATTTGCCACTTGGTTCATATCTCAGGAAGAAGAATCAAATTAGAATTAAATATCATGCCTTTTTTTTTTTTTTAATGTACAAATGCATTAATAATATATTACTCCTCCTAATTTTCAATTACAATAAAATATATATTCTAAGTTTACAGGGTTTTTTATTTTGGAGGGTGAGAAATGAAATATCTAATATATACGGCAATTTCAATGACACCAGTTTCTAAACTTTTTGCAGACTCGTCCTCAGTTCTGTCTCTGACTATTTTGCTGCCATGTTTACAAGTGATGTTTGTGAAGCCAAGCAAGAGGAGATCAAAATGGAAGGCATAGACCCCAATGCACTGTGGGATCTTGTGCAGTTTGCATATACAGGTATTGCAATGTGTAAATTATACTTACTAGAAAAAAAAAAAAAAAAAGTGTTGCTAAATGACTTATTTAAATTTTTGCTAACTTGTGGAATTTATTTGCCTTTTTTTTCTTGAAAATTGGTATTTTGGTGGCTACTGCTTAGCCACCAAGAATGTAATATATTTGAACTTTTAGCTGTTCAGAACAAAATAAGAACGATCAACAATAGTTTGCTAGTTTTGGACTTTTCAACTCATATTGTGAATATATATGTAGGTTTTACAGTAATTTCTGGGGGTTACAAATATAAAGTATTTCATCTCCTGTAGAAAATGTTAATGGGTTTTATTATTTTAATTCCTACAGTTTGCCCAAGGAACTGGTCCTAATTATATCCACATAAATCACCGTTTTCTGTGATGGTGTGATATTGGTGATCTGCTTCCAAAACCTTTAATTTCACATATAGTTCCATACATATGAGAGAAGCTTTTCTCTTGGGGGCAACTGGACATTTCAGTAAAATACAGCTGATTATGAGTTTGTTTTGAAAAACCTAGAAGCTAACAGTATCACATTGCAAATCCTTTTAAGTATGATTAAAAAAACCAAAACAAAATAAACCAAAACAAAAATATCTAAATAACCATATCCATATTATATTAACCACAATTATCTCAGTCAGTTTTATAGTGTATTAGAATCTAGTGAAAATATTTCATTTTAGAATAAATCTGTAGTTTAAGAAGGGTAAAATTATGTATTTTTATTATAAAGTATTATTACAGATAAAATTGTCCCTTTGAGGATGTTCCCAGACTACCCTTCAGTTCTAGCAATAAAACTAAATACTAAAAACTATAATTAGAGTTTAGCAAAGGACAGGCTTTGTACATCAGAGACAAGAGATAGGTGTATTCATCCAGAAAGGAAGTTGTCAACGTCTGCTATGTGCTTCAATAAAAACAGGAACAATGTTAGTTTAGTTACTAAATACACTGCTTTGGATATCTTGAACTTTTCTTGTTAACCTCTGTTAACATATCCTCTGAAAAGATATGGTTTTCTGGACAAGATTTCTGGAATTACTGCTCAGTGCCATTTCTTCTAATTCGCTGACAAAATCCATTTGCCATCTCTGGGTATTCTGAAGAGGCAGGTGATGGAGTTGTGACATGAGCAGCTGGACCCTGTTCACTGGTGTATGAGCAAATAGGCCTCAATAGCCTGCTAAGTACTTGGTGCCTGGCAGAAGGCACCTCTGGACTTGATAAGAACTTGTAGCTTAAGAACGTCTAAGTAAGACAACTGTGCATCTGAATAGTAATGGGAAAACTGAACTAGCAGGCAATACTGAATTAAAGGGAGTGAGGGTTGCTGAATTTTCTATGAAGAAGGTTCCTTAGAAGTATTACTAATTAGTAAATTAATTTGCTAAGTGTATCTTTAAAGCACAATTTGGATAAAGCTGGAAAAAAAAAAAAAAAAAGAGATGTTTAAACATATACTATGCAGGATATTTTAAATAGGCTTTGGAGTTCTTTTGTCAGTCACTACTTTTGTTTTACACAAAAGTATTATAACTAAATAATTTAATTTTGTAAATAAATTACCTTAATAAGATAAACACTGTATATTATTTTATTATCTGAAATAAATATAGTTTTCTAATTACATAAGCTAAAATATAATGTAATTGCGGCAATATTGAATAGTATAATTCAAATATATTTTATGTAGATATATATTTTGTAAATCTATTAGTAAAACTGCGTCATTTGCTACGGCTTTCTCTTCATATCAGTTGCTCATTCTTTCAATAGTCTGTATTAGGTTTTTACTACATTTGCAAATCAGCAGTTTTAGTGAATAATGACTTTCTGCTAAAGTCATACTTAAAACAAGAAACAGTATTTAAAATCCTTAGACTATGTAATAAAATAAATATGTATCTTTATCCAACAAGGAAATGACAATAGCAGTAATGTATTTAACATATTGATTTACATGGAAATTAATGAAAATTTTCATGTGCTTATAATATGAAATTATTTTGTCTGAGTAAATTTTTTTCCATTGATTCAAAACTTCACTTGGTTCCAAACTTTGAAGGCATTTGATTTGAACATGTTAGCAGTAAAAAAAGGCATACAGTGAAAAATTGTTTTATAAGAGAAATTCTTAAATTTATTTCATAATAATCTTTAGCATATATGCATATATATGTATATGTGTGCATATATATATATATATACAATAAATTCCTAAGTGTCATCTATGCAGTTTCTGTATGTTCATGTTTTCATTTAATATCTTACAAAATTTCACTCATTTTCATATTGTACAACTTGTACTGTAAGGATATGTTCATTATTTTAGTTACCTGCAGCTTCTCTGTCTCTCACAGATGATAGTCTTCAAGCAGTGGTCTGACTGTCATGGAATTAATCATCTATCATAAAAAAAAAAAAAAAAAAAAAAGACAAATTATCATTGCAGTTCATATTTGTCTAGAGTTAAAAACCCTTCCAGTTTTATTATAGAATTCTTTTTCCAAAGTCATGGATTGTTGTAGTTTGTATAGGTTTGTAAACTACACTTTTTTTTCACTTTTTCTGTCAAAGTTTAATCATAAATCTTCATGAGTTTGAAGATCTTCAGTGAAAAATGTATTTGACAAGTAAAAAAATATGAAAGTTCAGTATATACATCTACTTTCTCTTTGGTGCATTTGATTCATTGAAATGAAGCAAGCACATATAGTCTGTGATTTAGCAGAACTACAATTTAAAACAAAACCAAGTTTCTGCTTTTACATGTTTGCTGAATATTTTATGTGAGCCCCCTGAGGAGCTCCAAAGCCAATATTTATGTGCAATGGTTATATAAGAAGTATATTTCATTTCGCAGGCAGCAAGAGGACTGATTTTAGAAAATGTAAGTTTGAGATCCTAATGCCCTTACATACAATCACATGTATTCATTAATCTTGTTGGAGTTCAAGATCAGCAGTAATATAGAAGACTATTTCTTTAACTCATTTCATCCCATTCTTAGATAATGAATCTTTCTTGGTCTTAAAATTAAATTTTTTATTATTTTCAATTATATTTACATATTTTAAATAGGAGTTGAATGGGAGTTTGAGATTCGGGTATTTTGTTGCTGCTGGTGATTCTGGCATTCTTTGATGTTATTACTAGACTCTGAAGTTCTGGTCAACCTGCATCAGACTAGCTAATAAGTATGTGTTTCCAGCAGTGGCCAGAAGAATGGATTGATGCTTTCACACCATTAATGAAACTGCAGAAAAAAAATAATAGGGAAAAAAAAAATCTTTGATTTCTTTATGACTATCCATCTATATATAAATATAAAAAAGATCATTGATCGTATATGAAAGAGCATTACGCCCTACTGTATGACTCTTAATTTGATTTTAATCTTTGGATTTTTTAGTTAAAAGTCTGTCAAATGTCCTCACTGTCAGTGTTATACCTAGTAAAACATGTAATAAAGATGAACATGATATATCAAGAAAGAAAATCCTTCTAAGGACAAGGACCCTTATGTTGCTTCAGAAAAAAAAACTTCATTAATTAAACACTTCCAGGGAGGTTTGGATGATTCCGTGTTTTGGTAGAGTTTGGTTTTCTTTTGTTTTATATGGCATGTGATTTTTTTGATCACTGAAACTCAGATTGATATATATTAATAAATGAACTTTAGTATAGTTTTGGCCTGTGCCAAGTTTCAGTTTTCTAAGCTATTCCTTCATGCAGGTCAGGATTTTCACTGCCACAGGATCATTCTTCAACTAAGAGTTTGGACATGCCCATCATATTTGGGGGGATCACAGAGTTCAGACTATGCCACACGTCATTCCAATCCATCTTGCCTCAGCTCTAGAAGACAACCCCAGACAAGTTTTATTTAAGATCAGCTCAAGGTCTTATATATATTAAAGAAGTCTGCTCAAAAATATAATCCCTGTCTCTTAGGTCTGAGTAGCTTGTGTACAGTTTTTCAGGCTACTCACCTGTAGATCATACATGCCGTACTCATAACTAGAGTGCCTTCCAGGAATACTGGCAGAGGGATAAGATATCTAAAGAAAAAATAAAAATAATAAAAACAGTTAAAATAACTGGATTTACCTGGAATATCGTTGCCTTTGTTAGCTATTGCATAATGCGAGTACAGAAGTCTGGTCACAAGTCGCATCAGATTATGGTAGACTACAAATGAACAGAACTTCTGGATATGGACATTCTGGATATGATGGCAAAAAACAAAAGAGATCTCCACTTCTCATGTATTTCTCTTCTCCTGTCCCTGGATCCTAAAATATATTTCTATCGCCTTTCTTTTCCCTAGTGGTGCCCATGATATGGTGACTGTGCTGAAGTATACTCACAGAGGCAGAATCCTAGCATAGTCAATGCTCCCAGCAAAGGAATCCTGGTTTTACTAGTCCCTGTGGTGGGCTCATGAGCAAAAATCTTCTGTTGGCAATTGATGCCTCCATGTATGCAAACCTTTTGTTCTTTAAATATGAACTTAAACTGCTCAGTGCTACTGGATTACCACAGCACAAGCTGCCAAACCTTAGCCTGAGAAGCTGAGAACCTTATTCTGGCGCAAGTGAGTATTCCTGCTTTTCAGACAGTTCCAGGCATAGGGAGAATAAAATACTGCTCTCTCCAAACTGCAAAGTGTGTGTGTGTGTGTGTGTGTGTGTGTGTGTGTGTGTGTGCAGAGCCCAGGGCTTGATTGTGTTTAATGTAATTGAAAGGTTATATCTCAATGAGATATAAGTGGGTTTTGTTTGTTTGTTTTGTTTAGGGCAGTTTGTTTTTTTTTTTTTAGTTTTGTTTTTCAATATACAATAGGATATGAATTGTATGGTTTTGATAATATCAGTTCTTGTGTAAGGCTCACCATATGTAATAGTTCTGAAAGCCCAAGACCTATAGGAAGCAATCCTTAGAATAAAATGTTCTTAACTACACCTAGTTTTGTCTTCCATCCTTCTATTGATTGTAAAAAGAACTGAGGAAAACTAAGGCCTTATACATGAAATGAGCTTTTGGGAATCATTCTTGTCATCTCCCACTCTATTTATTGTGTGAGTTTATTGTATGAAAAGATTTCTACTGTCAGAAATTTAGTTAATTTATCTGCATTTCAAAATATAGTGACTGCCTAATACTTGAATCATTGGCGAGGTAATCCTTATTGCGTTGATTATATACACAGAGGCAAACTAGTAATATTTAGCAAGTAATCTTGCTAGACAGTGAAATTCATAGCTTACTAATTTTTATAGACAATAGGAATAAAAAGTCTGCAGATGTGTTCCAGATTAATAACATATTCCTTGTTCCTGAAAAATTTTGTTTATACAGCAGTTAAACACGTTTGTATATCCTGTAGGCATCTGTGACAAAGCTCAAACTCCTATGGTGAATTAAGACACATGATTGGCAGTTCTTTCATAAACAGAAAATAACAATTTAATGTCTTATTCTAAAAAGCTAATATTTTAAGCAAGAAGAAACAACAACAGCAACAACACATGGTCTAGATATTTCCCTTATAGAGCAGAGACTTTTTTTCTTGGACCAAGAAATGGAAAGGTACTATCATACATCATTATATGTTTTGGTTAATCATGCTTCTCTGATTTTTAGGGAGACATTTGCAAGAAGGTTTCCACTCAGGGGGAATTTTAATTTGTTTAATAGGATTTACTTATCACTCTGCAACATTGTAATTTTCTGCACCATTGGAAAAGACTGGACTTTGGCAGTACACTCCAAAGAGCATGTGATCAGGCCAATTTAGGCAGCTTACACGAACAAGAAGATATACAAATATGAAGGTTTAAATATGAGGGTTGCCACTTTTTTTTTTTTTTAAGAGTGATGCTGTTTTATTTATTAGAATTCTCATATTCCTATGATTTTTGTCAAACTAATTTATACATGTACTTATGTAAATATTTACACAGCTATAAAGCCATTTTTGAAAGAAGTGTTCTCACACATAATACTTCCATAATATAAAGTTCCATTAGAAAAGAAGATTTGCAATGATACATTTCCATAATTTATAGGTCATGTTTGGTAGTGAAAAGCTCAAAAGCTAGTATCATATTTGGTAATATAATCAAATATGAAATCATATTCAATAGTGATAAATTTATGTTGAATGCTTTCCTGATTTCAATTTTAAATATTTTTATTTACGTTCTTCTGTTTGGAAAGCAAAGGATTATTTTCAAGAGGTGAATTTTACACAAAAATATATATATAAAAAAGCAATATGAACAGAAAATCATCTGTTCTGATCAGATGACTCAGTTTGGAGATGAAGATGATGAAAGGCTTAGTTGTGCAGGATGGGATTTTATTTTTTTTCAGTAAAAAAAGGTTCTTAGTTAAGTCATATACAATAATTCTTGTATAGAAGGATGGTTGATATGAAAATTAACAAAATTTCAAATGATTAATCAACATTGGCAAGTAGGCACATCTGAGGGTTATACGTGATTTGCTTGTTGGTTCATTTGTGTTTACTTTTGCTTTGGACTGATAATCAAGTGAAAATGAATAGTCTGACACTACATATTTCCTCCCAAATTAAATTCTACTCTCTATCTCTGTGGGAATTTATTCATTTTGGGAGTAAGATATATATTTTGTTGTTGTTGTTTTTGTTGTTTGAATGTCTTCAGAATATGCCTTGCTGATTTTTGCTGATACCTTTTACTTTTTTTTTGCTCAGATTTTTTGTTGATGTAAGCCTGTAAGAAATAAACACAAATTACTCTGCCAAACAGTAATGAACTCCATATGAAAAAGAGAGTGCCTGCTGCCTTACTTGCATATGGTGGCTATGGTCATCTCTCTTAATAGAGAGAGGAGGAGAGTTTGGTCTCAAGAAGCCTCTCAATAGAGAATATACAGTCTGTCATTTTTTTTTTTCCTTCTGGAAACACCTTCACCTTTATGAAAAGTGTGGGAGATTATACCATAAGGTGTTCCTAAGCCATGTAGGCTTAGGCAGTTTATCTTTTAAGGCATCGGTCAAAATCAAAACCTTAACATTTACTTCAGAAAACAGCTGGAGGCTAAAGCATGTTCTGCAATAGAAAAAAATATTTTTTAGTTTATTCTTCATTGGCTGTTCTTCATGGAAATCATAAAAGCTGCTTTCTATATATGATATCATTGCCAGGAGTTGACAATAATAGAAATGATGATAATCAGCATTGTACCCAAAAGGGTATTAAAGACTTTAAATCATTTCCAGAGATTGCATTACCTGATACCCAAACATATTTGATTACAATATTGTGTGAGAGCAGATGGAATGAATTTATTTAAATATAAACAGTGCCTCAACAAGTTAAGTGAAGGTGCTCCATTTAGAGTAAATAGCAAGAAATTACTGCTGTTACGGAATGATTCCTAAGAGTCCTAAAGTAGTAACTAAAACATGGCATAAAAATACTTCTCTGAAGCCTATGTTCCTTTATGGACTGTAAAAGGAAATTTCAGATGATAAGCTCAGATATAGATGGCTACCTGGCTGTTGCCTATGATTTGGCAAGATTAATTGCAAGCAATGCAAAAAAGAGACATACAGAAAATATAAAGCATAGCACTGTTCCTTCATAAGTTTTTTTTTTTTTTTTTTTTTTTTTTAATTCTCTTAAGCAGTTTCTTCTTGCAGTGAAAACCAAATTGTATGCAATTAATCTGCTGTCCAGATTCTAAATAATTATTATCTAGATACCATCTAATGTCTTTGTTTTGAAAATGGAGACCTGATAGAAAACTTGTGTTACTACAACCCCATTTTATGGTCAGCCAATGGAAAGAATAGTGTTCAAAAACTCTTGGAAACTGCAACTTAACTGACCAAGTTAACATCAAATAGAAAAGTTAAAAGATGAATACCTAGATAGCTGTCTAAAAGGATTATTTTTTTTCCCTGATTCTTCAACACTTCCCATGACCTAAGAGTTGCACCATCACTCACTGATATCTTAAGGATGTTGAAGGGCCTGGGTGTGAACAGATGGATGTGCAGAGTAAACATCTAACAGAAGAACGAAAGATTTTACTGAGAACATGTGGTAAAAGAGTATGACCATGTTATTGCTTACATAATCATATTAATTGTTCTTGCACAGCGCAAGTGATCAGGGCCTACCAAGCTATTCACCATACTCATATTCCTCTCTATTGGTCAGTGGTTACGGGAGGCTAAGAGCCCTATGGCTCAGGCACTGATCATATTGATTTAGGTGAAGACATTCAAAGATGTAGTGATTCCCTGAACAGCATGAAATCAGTTATAAAACGTGACATAAAGAAAAGAATAAAGAATATATCTAAAAAATAAGATAAAATAAAAGTGGGTCTCTTTAACTCGGATGGAGAATTAACAAAAGATTAAAGAGATCAGGGAAGATTTATATACTATTTGGGCTTCAAGTTTCATAATAAGGTAATAAAATTTATGTATTCAATATAAGGATGCATCCTAAAGATAGGCATTTAATTTCTGCATAATCAATGCACACAAAATGTCACAAATAGGAGCACACTTTAGAATAACAATTATAATCCATTAATTTTTTTTTTAATCATTTTTTCATCCTAGTTAATGTAACACAAAATGAAATGTTAAGCTTTTGTTAATTTGTTTTGCTTAGGCTGGAGTACTTTTACAAGTCCTTTATTGTATAAAAAATTTGAAGGGGATGTGATTTGAGGAAGCAGTAACTAAGTATTAATATCCCTTTGGATAGCCTCTTAAATATTTTTGATTAGGTGCTTAGATCTTCTAATTTTCAATATGAAACTGCCTAAAGAGTTCGTATATATGTTAAGCATTTTAGCATTTTTTTTTTTTTTTCTGACTCTGACCATGCTAAAATGTTTTATATCCTAGAGGCTTAGGCTTAGGGACGAGTATCAATAGCAACTTTCTATAAAAGTCAATGAATTACTTGTTGCCAAACTTATGAGGATGTCTTAATGTTTAAAAATGAGGATTAATAAGACTTGAAAATCATTTAAGTGTGTTAGGTACTTAATTGCTATTGAAGTTAATCCTTTATAAAACAAGGTTCCTGGAGAGACATATCTTACTTGCTACGATGTTTATGGGAGAAAAAAAAATAAATAGCCCCTTAAAAAAGAAAATAAGAGCAATAAACTTCTCTTTAGCTCTAACTGAATGTAATTTTCTGGGTCCCATCTTACATATATTAGGCAATAAGTTGGTGCCTATGAATTCAGTCAAAAATAAGTCAAGGAACAATGTATTCACATCCCCGGGTAACCCCTAGACCATTATATGCTTCATAGCTACATAGTTTAATCTGCAAAGCAGGATTTTTTTTCAAACATTTCCATAAATATCCAAAAGACCACCTTCAGAATGTTGGTTATATAAAGAAATAGATAATTTACAAAATAGATAATAATTGTCATTGTTTTACAGTAATTTTACTCTGTGTAATACCCAAACTTTCCCTAACAGAAAGCTAAAAAGAAATATCTCCAGTTTTAAAATAAATAGATTGAAGTAGCTTCAACCATTGCCTTTTGATTCTTCTCTTAAGGGTACATTTAGGGATAAAAAGCTGAGCTGGGACACTATTACCTTTCTTCATAAAGGTCAAGGATTCCTTCAATCCTTCTGTCGCTATCAGAAGCTTGTTTTCTCAGCCAGACATAGGCCAGAGGCTTTTTTGACCTCTTTATTGATAGATAAATACTGTATGAGAAAAGTATATTTGAAACACTGGTTTTCTAATTTTGTTTCCATCAGCAGATTTCTCAGTCAATCTACTTTTCACAGCTCTTTTGCACATTTTTTTTCCTTCCTTTTGGTACTATAAGTTATAACCTGAAACAAGCCATCTTTTGATAGCTTTCATCCAACACAACAGGCCTATATTCCGTTTAACGAGTAGTATGCTGGGCCAGTGGTTACTTGCAATCTTGCAGCAAATCCAGCAGTGTCATTGTAAAATACAGGATTCAGCCAACACTCAACTGCTGACAGTGCATTCTGTCCATATTGCATAAATGCGTGGTGGACAGAAATGATAAGCAAGAGTCAAAATGACATAGAGGGAAAACAGTGTGACATTAATAGATGCAAACATGTATGCAGAGAATAAGCACTATTGTGTCTTGATCTGATCCTCTAACCTTTGCAAAATATGTTGTTTGCAAAAAGTAATCTGTGCAAAACACTCTTCTCAGAAATTCCTGCATTAAAGTACTACAGATGCTGGCATATACAGACACTTGCATAAGAATTTTGGTTTAATATCATAGGAAAGTTCAATGTTAGTTATTTTGTGATGAAGCCACCTAGTCAAGGAACACAAACAATGCTGTACTCCTTAACAGCTTACAAAGTATTGAAGTGTGAAATATATAGGACATTAATCCTCAATCATTAATTTGAAATATAAATAATGCATAAGTACTTAATAATAAGTACTTATTATTAATTAATTAATAAGAAACTATATTAATGGTCTTGTATAAAACTTTGTCTGTATTGAATGCATTAAACATATGTATGTGATAGGATATTTAAATGTGAGGGTTATAAGCAGTGACTTTGAAAAATTGTTTCATTGTAAATTTTGATAATTTACTTCATATTGGATTTAAAAATATGACTTTTCTTGTTTTTTTTCCATGGAAGAAACAGATTCTCAGTATCATAGGTTGTAATACCCTCCTTGGGATTATGAAACACCCAAGTTCTAAACTCTTCTTCTGCCTAAGAAAAGAAAATACTCATTATTGTATTTTTGATGGATATAATGTCAACAAATGTTGTAACTTCAGGGAATTATCATTTTGTTAAGAAAATTTTGTGAACAGCTTGGGAAAGCTGTCAAATACTTCCTTAATGCCTCCTGTGAAATATTCTGTGCCCTAGAAGGATCCTCCAACAAATATGAACTTAAAGTCATATTTGTAAGATTATCTGTTTTATTTTGTAGGCAAAAGCTATTTGTGTTTGGAATTATAGTTCAAAAAGTTTTGTTTTGTGTTCTTAATCTGACATTGGCTTCCTATTTCAAATTTTTTTTCATACAGTTGTCAGTCAGTCAGTGGGTGCATTTTAATTAAATCTGCTAAAGTTTAATTTCCGTGTTTCCACCTTATACTAAAACTGTGAGATAAAGTAATACGAGAGAAAGAAAAAAGGCCAGGTATTGCTTTTGGTGCTATGGTTATTGTTTTTTGGTTTTCATATTGCAATGGAAAGGAGCTTTTCTTTTCAATATTATTCTGTTGTGAGGTAGAGAATTTTAGAACTGCCCAATACCATGTGAAGGAACTATTAAGATATGTAGATTTCTCTTCTTATGAAAGCAAGCACAAAATTATTAAGGGGAAAAGCATGAGTTTATCTAGCCGTTGAACTACGTAACTTTGGGCAGAAAGATCAATATGCATTTAATCTTCTTATATTTTAAAATAATTTTTCCAAGCACAGCAAAATAAAACTGAAATATTAGTTTCTTAGCATGTATATTATACTTGCATATTTTCATTTATTATTCCTTTTTCCTGTCCTCCCTGCCGTCCTTGAACCTCTAATTTATAATCTCTTTTAAGTTATTAATTTAACAGATCATGAAAAATAATGATTAAAAAATGAATTATTTGGGGGGGAGGGGGAATGGCAAGGAATGACACTCCTCAGTAAAAGGTGGGATTATTTTATTTTATTTTATTAAATGTATTTATTTTTATTATCAAAAAAGTATATCGGTCTCCATGACTTGTAAAATTGAAAATGAAGTATATAAATACTAACTGATGGAAGATAAATGCCATAGTTCCATGTCTGTTCTTTGACCTATTATCAAGTCTCTTGGAAAAATAACATGGTATGATAGGTTTGTCATATATCTAAGTAAAATTTATCTCAAGGTCGCATTATGGACTAACTTCATGAAGTTCGTTGGTTTTAAGATAGATAGGAAGATAGTTATTAATGATGCTGTGTTAGCCGTTGTTTTGGGTCTTTGCAGTAAGTAAATGTCTGTGAGTTTTACTCTGTACCTCTGAAGGTAATGGTTCTCCTTACACAATTTCAAAACCTAGTTGATATCCCTATACTTATACATATTTTAGTCTCATTATAAAAACAAAATTGATGATCCCATGTTTCCTATTTCTTTTAATCCATTCCAAACTCTCTTATATCCCTCATATACCTGAATTCTGAATAGCGCTTTCAAAAGAAACGTTACTAATATTTTGATATTCATGCCACTGAGGTGTCCACTCAGAGAGACTAATTACCTTACTTCTTTTTCTTCATAGAATTACTTATACAAAACTGTCATTATTTGTAAGAGTTCCTTTGTTCCAGCATGCTTTGTAAATACCGATTAAACTCCTTTGCCTATGTATCAATATATTTTTAGGCTGTTTGGAATTGAAAGAAGACACCATTGAAAATCTTCTGGCAGCTGCCTGCCTCCTCCAGCTCCCACAAGTAGTAGAAGTTTGCTGCCATTTCCTAATGAAGCTTTTGCACCCATCCAACTGTCTGGGAATACGAGCATTTGCTGATGCACAAGGATGCACAGAGCTTATGAAGGTGGCTCACAACTACACCATGGTAAGGAAGAATATTGTATAATATTGAAATTATGATGTGTGGATCTTCTGTTTCTTCCTTAAGTTACAGATATCTTGCTGAAGCTTATGAGCTGGAAATCCTTCTGCCATTACTTTTGTACTTCACTTTACCATATTTCCCTTTGCAGCCAATGGATTTATAATGTCTCTGAACTTTGGTAAAGTTATGAGATTTCACTTCATATGATAAAGGCACTTTCTGCTGAGTTTTAGAACAGTGTATGACAATTAGACTCATGTCACAAATAAATGATAACAGTAAAATATTTGTAAGACATTAGTATATTCCCATTTTAATTACTGCTTCTTTTTTTTTTTTTTTTTTTTTACTTTAGGGAAGATTTCTAATTGTCATTGTTCTGCAATATGATACAAAGAAATTTATTTTTCTCCTAAACCATTATCCCTCCTTCAATTCATCTTTTGAGTAGTCTAAGACAGAAAGTTGAAGATGTGAGGATTTTATATGACAATGTTTATTTTTTTCCAATTATACCTGACAGAGCTGGTGTGACATTAATATTAAAAATTAATCAGAATGAATGAAGCAAAAATGTTACTTATTCAGAAACTAAATCATATCTGTAGCAATTTAATTCTGCATAGTTTGACAAAGTTGAAAACATGTGAGTCATGAAATTAAGCTTACATAAAAAATACATTACCTATCATTTTAGAGAAATAATGGTTCCTTACTGTCCAAACTGAAATTATTAGTGAAGTAATACATTATGTTTCACTGAATCTGCTTGACTGTCTAGCAGTTACAGCTTTAAGTTATTTTTAAAGTACACAGTTATTCTTTTGCATAACTAATATCATATTGTAATTCATAGATTTACCATTGCAGCTGAAGTATTTGCATCCATTTTACAGTCATGGACCTAATTCTCTGGCTGCTTTTAATTTTCCCGAGTTTTAGACAAGTAAATTCTATTCTTCTGAGACTAAATTAGCCAGTTTAACATTCTTCTAGTATCAGTAGAGAGAAATAAACTGTCAGAGCAGGATTCTTCTGATATATTTTAGAATAAGATTAATTGCTAATTTTTCTCTACTAATAATAAAGAGTGCTTGTGGTTGCGGTTGCTAACTCAAGCTCAGACCAGTAACTAAAGGGTTTTTTTTTTTTTTTTTTTTGAATTTATCTAAATTAAGTACTGATTTTAAAAGTTTCTGATAAAAAGGCAGAATAATGGATTAATGAATGCAACTTTAAATTGTAGCTGTGCCTCTTTGCAAGAAAAAAGATCATTTTTCTGAAAATTTGAACAGTGTGATACATGTGAATTTTTCTTAACCACTTTTCTTAAATATTTGCTTAAATTATTTCTCATATGAATTGTCACATCATAAAATCAAATAATCTCTCTGATATATGACAAGCACCTGTGGGTGAGAAAATCTGGAAGGAAATTTTGATAATGTTTGAGGACTCTAAAATCTTTTGAAAACTTAAAAAATATTATGATTTATTTCTACATGTGTTTCAATCTCTAGAAAAAAATAGAATCATAGAATAACAGAATCCTGTAGAGATCATCTAGTCCAACCCCCACAGGGTCATGTGGCACAGGGTGGCATCCAAGTGGGTTTTGAAGATCTCCAGAGAAGGAGACTCCACAACCTCTCTGGGCAGCCTCTTTCAGGGCTCTGTCACCCCCACTGTTAGGAAATTTTTCCTTATGTTCCTGTGGAACTTTTGATGCTTCAGTTTGTGGCCGTTTCCTCTAGTTCTATCGGCGGCCTCCTCTGAAAAGAGGCTGCCCCATCCTTCTCACTGCCTCCCTTGAGGTCCTTATAGACACTGATGAGGTCTCCTCTCAGCCTTCTCTTCTCCAGGCTGAACAGGCCCAGCTCTCTCAGCCTTTCCTCATAGGGCAGATGTTCCAGGCTCCTGATCATCCTTGTAGCCCTGCAGCTCCACATCCCTCTTGTACTGGGGAGCCCAGAACTGGACACAGCACTCCAGGTGTGGCCTCACCAGGGCTGAGCAGAGGGGCAGGATCCCCTCCCTCGACCTGCTGCAGACGCTCTTCCTAATGCACCCCAGGATCCCCTTGGCCTTCTTGGCCACGAGGGCACTGCTGCCTCGTGGTCAGCTTGTCATCCACCATGACACCCAGGTCCCTCTCTGCAGAGCTGCTCTCCAGCGGGTTGGTCCCCAGCCTGTACTGGTGACTGGGGTTATTCCTCCCCAGGTGCAGGACCTTGCACTTGGCACTGTTAAATTTTATAAGGTTTCTCACCGTCCACTTGTCCAGTCTGTCGAGGTCCCTCTGAATGGCAGAGCAACCTTCTGGGCTGTCAGCTACTCCTCCCAGTTTGGTATCATCAGCAGACAAGCTGAGGGGGCACTCTGTGCCTTCATCCAGGTCATTGATGAATAAATTGAACAGGACTGGGTCGAGGACTGACCCCTGGGGGACACCTCTAACTACAGGCCTCCAGCTAGACTCTGCACCACTGATCACCACCCTCTGGGCTTTGCCCTCCAGCCAGTTCTTAATCCACCTCACTGTCCACTCATTTAACCTACACTTCCGGAGCTTGCCCAGGAGAATGCTCTGAGGCATGGTGTCAAAAGCCTTGCTGAAGTCCAGATGGATGATATCCATTGTTCTCCCCTCATCTATCCAGCTGGCCATTCCATCATAGAAGGCTATCAGATTAGTCAAGCCTGATTTTTTCTTGGTGAATGGGTGTTGACTACTCCTGAGCACCTTTTTATCCTCCACATGTTTGGAGACAACTGCTAGGATGAGCTGTTCCATCACTTTTCCAGGGATGGAGGTGAGGCTCACTGGCCTGTAGTTGCCTGGACCCTCCTTCTTGCCATTTTTGAAGACCGGTGTGACATTGGCTTTCTTCCAGGCCTCTGGCACCTCCCCCATTCTCCAGGACCTCTCAAAGATGATGGAGAGTGGCTTAGCTATGACATCCGCCAGCTCATGCAGCACTCTGGGGTGCATCCCATCAGGGCCCATGGATTTGCGGATCTCAGGTTTTCCTAAGTGCTCTCTGACCCAATCTTCCTCTACTCAGGGCAAGTCTTCCTCCCTCCAGGCATCTTCTCTTGTCTCTAGGGTCTGGGATTCCAGAGGGCTGCCCTTGGTAAACACTGAAGCAAAGAAGGCATTCAGTAAAATAGTCTTTTTCTGGATTTTTAACTGTAATCTACAGGTGCATTTTAACGATATGTCAGTTTAGTGAATAGGGAATTATAGCTGACTATCTGAACAGACAGTTCTATAACTTTAATTGTCAAAACAAACTCTTCAATTGTAGATTACAAATAGCAATATTAATATATATGTTCTCAAACTGAAGTAAAAATGATGATAGTGATCAAAATTATGTACCTTTTTTTTTTTTTTTTTTTTTTTTTATCTGCAAGAACATCTCCTTGGTACTAAGCAAAAGAAATTCACTTTGACCCAATTTTATACATCACAGAATCACAGAATGGTTGAGGCTGGAAGGGATCTCTAGAGATCATCTTGTCCAACCCCACTGCTCAAGCAGGGACAACTAGAGCACGTGGAACAGGGTGCCATCCAGGCAGGTTTGGAAGATATCCGGAGAAGCAGACTCCAAAAGCTCTCTGTGCAGTCTGTGCCAGGGCTCTGTCACCTTAACACTAAGAAGTTCTTCCTCATATTACAGAAATATTACATCAAAGAGTCATTAAAAATGATCAGTTTTATTCTACTGGTTAAGGGACTGGATAAGTGGACAAAACTTTTTCAATAATTTGCAAAAACAGATTTGTAGACATGCCCTATGCTATAAAATCCTCAACTTTGTGATATGAGTCAAGTTATATCTCTTTTTGAAATCATTTTCCTTCCTGGTTAGTTTCATAAGTAAAATCAAATAAACTTAAAAAAAAAAAAAAAAAAAAGAAGCAAACAGTATGATCTTTGTTTGGGGTACTTTTTTAACGAGCCTAGGATAACTCCCTATGACTGTAAAAAGAGTCTGCTTCATTGAATCTCTACAAATACTTTAATACCCATTTTCAAAAACATTCATCTTATCTTGGAACTTATAAGAAGTGACAGATTTGATATTTTTTAAGTTAAAATGGTGAGTGTTATTCATAAAAGAAAAGTATCGGATTGCTTTGCGCTTTCACACAATATGTTAGAAAGTAATTTATTCTGTCTTGGAAATATCTTTATATTGGAGAAGAAAGCGCTGCTAATGAGTACACCACTAGAGTTTAAGGATCCTTCAAAACTGAGAAGGTATGTCATTTCTGACATAATTTTGTCACAACATGTTCAGTTCCCTCAGTCATGAAATCTGGAGAAGCCATGAGAGCAGCTATTTTCGTACCTGTATAAGTACTTCCAGACATAATTCAAATGTGACCAGATTTTTCAAAATGTACAAAGTTGTTGCTTTGCATTGCATAAAGAAAAACTCATTGATTCTAAGGGAGTAAAAACTTATTAAATGTATATATAAAAAAGTATATATACACTTGTCCATCAACAGAGGCATAATATCCCTTGCATTTGGGAAGTCTTTACTGTCAAATTTCAAATTATTCTTTTGAAATGTGAAATGTAAGTGAAGAAAAAAAAATGTATATATGGCGGAGGATAGTAATAGTGGACTTATAGAAGGTTTGGAAAACAGTTAATGAAAAACAGTGACCATTTCTAAAAACCATTTCTAAAATTTCTAAAATTTTCTCCAATTTGGGTTCACCGATATGCAGAAGACATTGATATTCTGAAGCAAGCTCAGTGGAGGCCACCAAGATGTTCAGAGAGCTGGGGCATGTGATGTGCAAGTGGAGGCTATGAGAGCTGGGCTTGTTCAGCCTGGAGACGGAAGGGCTAAGACAGGCTTTTTTGTTGTCTACATCTACTTGATTTTTTTTTTTTTTTTTTTTTTCTATCACCTGAGGGTAATCCAGGATTTGAACAAGATGCCAGACAGTTTCTGGGATCTTTACTTCTTGACTGTAAATGTCACTGAGCCACATATGAGCTATATCTATGGAGAAAATGGAGAAATTGAGCAAAACTTCAGATTTTTCTGTGCTTTTTTAAAAAAAATTTACAGCAGATGGGGTTATCAGAACTAACATTTTGGTTACAATGACACTACTTTCTTTTAATCCATTACATTAGAATATGATCTTGATTCGCTTTCTTCCAATCCTTCCAATTTCCTTTTTACTCCTCTTCCTTTGCTATTTTACTTCTTTCAACTTCCTACTTTACTCTGTTATGAGAAGAACTCATACTTCATACATCATTCTTCGTATTTCTAGTGTTTTTAAGATGCTTGTTTAAAAATAATAGCTAACACTTAGCACAGTGTGTTGCTTTTTTAATAAGTTCTCAGTTTTTCTAAGTACAGCTTTGACAAGGCACATTGCAGTACCACTCATCAAGTCACAGTAGGAAAAGAGGAAAGTAAAAATGTAACATATGGGCAACAAGATAATTATTAAGAAATGAAGGATAAGATCTTGAAATGATGTGAAATCTCTTGGGAAACAGTTAATCAAGCAGTCCATACTACATTAATCATAATTCGATGACATCCTTATCATCAGAAGTCTTCATCTTACATACACTAACTAACTAACTAACTAACTAACTAGTTACTATGCCAGAATACTGAATTGTTCCTAGGAAGTGGATCAAAAATAGCACTCTTATCTAAATAAGAGTGCTCTCATCTTTTTACACTATATGCTGAACTTCACAAGTTCCAATGTTTCTTTTCTTTTCTTTTTTTTTTTTTTTTTTGGGTTGTTGTTGTTTTTCTTAAAGTTTATTCTTGTTCCAGAAACCTGAATAGTCAACAGCAGCATTATCCCATTGTGCTAGTGCTTGTATTTTTGAGAGAAACAAAAATATTGTTTCATATTAAAGATACTCTGATATCTTTCACTTTCTTTAATGGGTTTCATGACTGTTTGTCTGTCAGGTCAGAAGATCTATACTTCAATCTCTAGAGTGAAGAATACAGCAATTTATAAATCTTACTGAAGTGTAGGCATAAATACATTACAGACCACAGATGTATCTCAATGTAAGCAGATTCTTAACCTTAAAAGTTTTGGTGGATGCCTAAAATCACTTAGCATGAATCTGAGTCAGAACCTACATAACTTCAATATCACTTTTAATAAGCATTCCAAGTAAAGTTAATTTTATTGGATTTTCTTGGCAGTTATGAGAACATAGTAAAGATAAGAATCAAGACAGGTGAATTTTCATTTGTAAGTTCAAATCTTTTGCATCTGCAAACTACCATAAAATCAAATACCTAAGGCCAATGTCATCCCGGCTTGTGTAGTGAGCAGGACCAGGGAAGAGATCACTCCCCTGTATCCAGCACTGGTGAGGTCATACTTCAAACACTGTTCAGTTTTGGGCCTCTCACTACAAGAAAGACATGGAGGTGCTGGAGCATGCCCAATGAAGGGCTGGAGCACAGACCTTATGAGGAGCAGCTGAGGGAGCTGAGTTATTTAGTCTGGAGGAGACTCGGGGGAGACCTTATTGCTCTCTACAACTACCTGAAAGGAGGTTGTAGTGAGGCAGGGGTACATCACTTCTTCAAAATAACTACAGAGGAGGAAATGGTCTCAAGATGTGTTTGGGGAGGTTCAGGTTAGATATTAAGAAAAATTTCTACATGGAAAGAATAGTCAAGTATTGGAACAGGCTGCCCAGGGAAGTGGTGGAATCCTCATCCCTGGCAGTGTTCAGGAAACATATAGATGAGGCACTTACGGACATGGTGTTAACAGGCATAATGCTGAAGGGTTTGCAGTTGGACTCGATTATCCTGAGGGTCTTTTCCAACCATAATGATTCTATGATTCTATCATTTGTATATGGACATTTGACAAGTATGGAGGCTCCCCATACTGGAGGATCTCCATACTGTTCTCACAAAAGACTATCCAAGAGTGTATAGATATAATAAACTCTAGAATATAAGTATTGAAGAAGTTCCAGTTCAGTGGTACTGAGAAAGCAAGACATAACCTGAAACTGCATTTTCTGACTGGTGTTCCTGCTGTTTTAGTATTGAGTATTTAGTCTCTTAAGAAAGATGGTCCCCTAGTGCTCTCAGTGGGATTTTTGTATCTTGGAGCAGAGAAGTTAGTCTTGTTGCAATGGGAGGGGACAAGGATAAAATCCTGGACAATGTGATTGAGCTAGATACCAAAGAAAAGATATCAAAGAATGATACCTCTTTTGATGCTTTCAGTGCCAGAAAAGAGAAATAAGTTGAGTGTAAAGGTTAGGCTTGCTCTTCCCTTAAGCAGTATTAGAAAGCGAGGATTTACAGCATTCTGTCAATAGTACCCGTCAATGCAATTGAGACAGATGTCAGAGAATTATAACACAGGGATATTGGAAGAAAACACCACCAGGATATATGCTTTCATGTCCTGAAGCTAAATTAATAATGTTCAGGATTAACAGCCAAGAGTTGAACCTTTCCTTTTCATTGGCATTTACCCCAGCCTGAGATGGAGAATTGCTGTGAATGTTGGCTCATTAAATATTTTATTTTATGCACATTTAGAATCTTTCTCATAGTAATGCAAAACTTTCAAAGATTTTTATCAGTTGAGACCCTCACAGCCTTGCCTCGATCAGGAGCTGAGAAGCTGCGTATAATAAGCCATGGTTGATTGCACAGTGCAAACAAGAGCAAAGTGAGATGGGCTTTTGTACAGGCTGTGGATCAGAGAGCAACAAGAGAACAACACTTGAAATTGCTGGAAAGGTAGTCCATGATATCATCAGGGAATGGTTTGACTGGTGGCTGTTCAACATCTCCCTGGTACTAGAAATACGGCTGATAGCTGAGAAGGGGGTGTGGGAATGGTGGCATCTTGTTATGCTGGTGTCCATCTCAGAGCTGAAGCGAGTGTCACCTTTCCTCCAGGCTTGACTGTGTCAGTTCACAGTTGGGGCCAGGCTCAGTTAACTGCAGCCATATGTACGCATGTATGTGTGTGCGGGAGTGTGAAGTTTTTCCTGACGCAGCATATTCCTTGTGTTGGTCTGCTTACTGAATTATGCTTAGCCGCATCATGCTGATTGGTGTTATTCCTACATCTCTCCCCTCCCCACCAACAACTATATATATATATATTTTTTTTTTTTCTTTTCACTAAAACTATTAATTCTTTTAAGGTTGTTTTAATTTGGCTGGTAATGTTCCTTGCCAGAAAACAAATAAACAAACAAACAAAAAAGACCTTTTATTTTGAATGAAAATACTTCATGTTTTAAAATTGTTGTATTTTTATAACTAATTTACACCTAAGGATTTTAAAGATTTTGTTATAGGTTATACCTTTTACATAGGGCCATATAAAAATAATGCATTTTTATATACTCTAAATCATATATTTTTATTTAAAAGTCAGAAAGGATCAATTACATCCTTATTTAACATCAATTGCAATGGATCGGTTTTCATCATGCAACCTTTTCTGAAACAAAAAAAATGCATAGAGAACCTATAACATGCAGTATTTGTATGATTATCATGCAAAATATTTGAGAACATTAAAAAAGAAGCTGTTATCTAGTGAATTGATATGCTTCCAGCTAACATCTTTGCCAACATATCTATTTCCTCTGCAATCTCTCAGTATTATTAAAGAGATCCTAGTCCATTCTTCCTTTCCCTTCCCCTCTCTTCTCTTCTCCTCTCTTGCCTTGCCTTGCTTTCCCTTGCCTTGCCTCGCCTTGCCATCCATTCACTTCCCTGCCCTTCCCTGCCCTGCCCTCCCTCTTTCCCTCCCTTCGTCCCTCTTTCTTTCCTCCTCCTTCATTCCTTTCTTCCTTTTCTGAAATATTTGGATTTCCACTTACTTCCCATGCACCATTATCCCTTTTACCTTTTTGCCACTTTGAAGTAGTAACATGATTCTGTGTATCAGAGAGGATGTTTAGCTGAAAACTGGAAAGTAAAGCTAAAAGGGTAAAAAAACAGAAATCAATAAGGATTACAGGAAATGACAATGTTTGCAAGCTTCTCAGTTCATGTGCACTGTTTGCTCATACCCTCCCATCCTTTTCTTCTATCTATGGAGAAATTTTTGCCTCCAGCAATTCCATGAGCTCTCCAAATGAAATCAGTGGGATTTTTCAAAGACCTTCTTTCTCAACATATGTGAGAAATTGTATAACCTCCTCACTTACAGTGACCATAGCAATGTGTCTCAGATTTTCTGTGAACATGACCCATGCTGAAACAGTCTTGAAACCGTAATAATTACTGTTTGTGAGGGTTTGCAGTTATATAACTGACACCAGTTAGAGGTTATTAGCAGTCACTTACCTAGAGACTACACTTTTCAGCTATAGCTACTCCTCACTCCCCTATCTGGAGATGCTTGCCTTTCTTCATGATCAAAATTCTTATTATTTTCCAAGACCCTTTTTCTGTCACTCCATCTTTCTGATACTCATTTGACTGGCACCCTGTTGGCAAGGAAAAGCTGTTCTGCAGCATGAGAGGGGTGGAAGGAAGAAATCAAGGAAGGGAAAGAGAATCATTTAAATCATTTCCAATCCTTCCAAATTACATTCTCATTTCCAAAAATAAATAAAAATAAATAAATATTACAGCTTCTGATTGACTTTTGAAATTGCAACACACTTCTAAATAAGGATCTGTTGCTCCTTAGAAGGAAATAGTCTTACTTGATTTTGAGATCATTATGATTTCAACTACTGGAAAAGCAACTAGAGGAGCAAAACAGTTTTATTATCCAATTTAAAATGACATAACCTCATTAATGTCATTGCAGCTGTGCTGGTTTATACCATCTGGCAATCCAGCTCTTGTAAGTACTTCAGTAATTATTGATAATACTCATGCCTCGAGATTAGAGAGAGTGTCACAGAGCTGCATTGCACTGCCTCATTTATCAGTGTTTAGGAAGACTTAAGATTTCAAGTCAAAACCATAGTTATTAAACTCTGATTCACTTGTAAAAGGCATGACCAAAAATTGTAGTGTGCAATAAAATGTGCAAGTAATGTCAGCTGTGCATGTAAGCCCTTATACCAAGAGTTTATATTTGTTTTCAATATTTCTATTTCATTCATAGAACTCCCTCTGGTGGATTATTTAAAATATGAAAATAATTTATTGTTTAATGACTATAATGAAGAAAATCTCTGTAAAGAATCCAACTCCAGAAGCTAGTTTTCTGGAGCCTGACTTCAAGATTTCAGTTTTAAATTTGATATGTAAATTATATCTTTTGATAGATAACTGCTGTTCTCAGAGATAAATGGTGTTTTTGCATAGGTGTAATGTTGTATCCAACATTGATACATAACAAAGGTATCATCACCATGCAAAGGTGAATTTATTAAAAAAGAGTTCCAATAAATTGAATGGTCTAAACTCCAGTAACCTGAAGTACTCTTGACTTTACGTAATGTAATGTTTGATGAAGGCTGATCTAGGGCTGGAGCTGGTATCATTTATTCCAGTTAAAGATAGTAATAAGTAGTGTTATAGTCCTTTATCCTAAAGCGCTGTTTATCGCTCTGCTTTTCCCATGATAAAAGGTTGGTCTTCATTCTTGCCTGGTTTGACAAGTGGCAGAGTGCTGACAGAAAGATGAACTATCTCCATGACATTTTTAACTGATTCTAAGTCCAATCAGGATCTAAATTCCTTGACAGCAAGTCAGATTATTTTTTTTTTCATACTGTAAATAGTTCTTAACTTCTTCCTGAACTGATATGTTAGTTTTTTCCCTGTTAATGTAGGCTGTTCTCAGAAAGATCTTGTACCAAATTAAAAAAAGTAAAACTGCAGAAAAAAAGTTAGCAGAAAGAACATAAATATGTGAGAAAACAGAAGCTCGGAGATGTTTAGACCTGGCATGTAACAAAATATGAAGACACAAACAATTTCATACCTGTGAATTTTTCAGTTCAGGAAATAAATTTATCAGTTGTACTGTCTTCAAAGGAAATTCTCCAGGGACTCAGTATTGCCCTGTCCTCTGTGGCATATAAGGAAGATAAAAAGAAACTCAAGATGTCTTTCCACTTAACCTTCTTGTTTACAATCCTATTTTCTATTCTGGAGATGACTTTCATTTTCTTCTTTCCATGTAGTTTTATTTGTCAGGTATAGTCTATTATTTTATTAGCCAAAGAAATTAAAATTGTACATTAATTACATCTGGAATTAATATATTTTCAAAATATGTAAAGGTGACTTTTGTTTCACACGGACCTTAAACACAGAATGGAAAAAATCAGTACAGAAACATAAGAGTGCATATGGAGATAAAGTAAGAACTATCAAAAAGAGAGTTAAATTAAACTTGTTAATAGATAACAAAACAAATAACATGGAGATTTTAATTGCTAAAACTAGAATATAACAGTGTTGCTTGCAACACTGTGCTGGAGATTAGCAACAGTTAAGTAACTGTCATAAAATTTAATAGAAACCTCAACTCACTTTAAATAATTACATTGATTTCAAATATGTAGACCAATGCAGGATGTGCTTCAATGAAAAGTGAAGTTCTCGAAAAGGAAATTATCCCAACAAAGATGATGACCCTGGTTATCACCCACAACAAGTGTTAACAACAAGGGATATTCACTTGTAGTTCAAAAGAGAAAGAAGTGATACATATCTGCATGCAAATAGATACGAATATAAATTGTATAGATGTGTGTGTGTGTTTATCCATATACTTACATACATATATACCTGCATGAATGCATTACATAAACAGACATGCAGAGAATGTTGAGATACATATGGGTGTGCCAAAGTAAGATCGTGTCTAACTTGTTCAATATCTTTTCTTACTAAGAAGTAAGATGTTCTTTAGCAAAAGGAAGTAGAAGAAGCATAATACATTTTACATTTTAGTAAAGTGTGATATCTGCTCCCTGGGAATTTTGCTGAAGAAGATCAATACAAGAATGGATAAAGAGCCCTTCCCACCCTGTGGCAAAGGAAGTTACCTTGAATGTTAGAGTGGCTTTTGGAAAATTGGTGTAGTTCTTGTGTTCCGTGTTTAAATAGTGCTTGACATTTGGTGAGACTAAAGAGAAGACACACATAGGATTAGAGGATAAGAGAAAATGCTTTGCAATGATTGTCTTACAGAGCTTGGGCTATTTCAGCTTATTAAAGAAAAGAGCAGACTATATACTTGATTACAGTGTATGTCTGCTGGGGAAAAAATGCTGTGAACTGAAGAGCTCTTTAATCTAGTTCAGAAAGCCTAGCAAGAGCCAATTCAAGATAGACAGATTGGAAATAAGAGACACTTCTCCATCGGGAAGAGTGCTTAAACACTGGGAGAAACTGGAATAGCTACAGAGAAAAGTGGTAAATTTTCCATCTCAGATGTTGTCATCTCAAGCTTGAATGCATTTGAATAAAATCTATGAAAAAAAATATTCTCAATACTAGGATAATTGGTGAGGTGAATGTTAACAATATATTTAATGCACACGAAGTTAGATTAAAGATCTAGCAAGATTTCTTGGCTTTGTGGCGGATGATAGTCTATGTGCCTCAATGTCCCTGCTTGGTATATGTTATGTATGTCAAAAGGGGCAAGAGAAAGGAAAGCTGCTATTTGTTAGTCCTGAATATCAAACACGGAGGAAAGTGGAATTGTATGGAAGGAAGGCCAAATTCTCCTTAACAGGTTGTTCAGCAAAGGACACGCTTCAGAGTTCACTGTATTTTTAGAGAGATTTGCTAAACAAGAAATCCACAGTATCAGAGAGGATGGGGAATTTCTTGACTAAGTAGGAAATAGATAATCCCCCAAAACTTATAGAAAAAGCAGGTCATTGAAGAAACTGTAGTGTTCTTTGTTGTTTTTGTTTAATTTTCTCACAGGAGACATGTAACAATAAGGATTCTTTAAAAAATAGGAGACTAATCTGGAGAAATGAGACATCGGTATTTATGAGACTAGAGGGAAAAAGAAAACCCGCTTAGATGAGATACATTACAGACCTTCCAAGTTTAAATTCAGTTGTTTAGTAACTGTTTGCTAACTGTTTACTGTTAAATTGTTTTAATGCAATATTATTTAACTGCTGCTGTTATATCAAAATGAGGATGAAGAATAGTTTCCTTTCAAGCAGTAAAAGAGCTGGAAGTTTCATTCACAGCTAAAAAGAACCATGACAAATTAGAACTTGGCTGTATCACCAGAACATTTTGTTCCTGGTACATGCTAAGGTATCACCACAAACAAGATTCACCATTTTATTATACAGAAATGTCTGAAAATTATTTCTCTGTTAATTTCTTTTTTTTTTTTTTTTTTTTTTTTTTTTTTTTTTTTTTTGTCTTTAAAGTGAAAGAAAGAACTGTGAGTAACCACTAATTGGTTACTCATTTTTAGAACAAATCACTGTTCTTCTGAAAACAACAAAGCCTGAAAGTTGCATTTATCTTGCATACTGGGGAGTTTCTGTTTCCATCATTAAATACAGAACCATTTAAAATGTTTGCTATGTGTATCATCACCTAACAGAACTGTAACCCTTTTACAGTATCTACAGCATACTGAATTCTGTTGGCAAATGTAGCTTTTTATTGCTCTAATAGAAACAATGATGATGCTTTTTCCTGACTTTTCTGCGTTTATTAATGGTTCTAATGTAGTATACCTAGAACTGAAAACCATAGTAAAAAATGATAAATCATTAAGCCAGATACATTTACTGCTACTTTTAATGTGTTTAAGTAAATGATTTAACATAAAAAACTATATAGCCTAACTCTAATTTTCAGTTTTGATTGCAAACGTAACTGTCAGTAATGCATGGTTTTCTCCTGATAAAATATCAAGTAATCTACTAATCTGTACCTTCAAGTAGTATAAAATCCATTCACCTCTTTATAATACAGAACGCTAATGAAAAGAGAGAGTGAGCTTTCCTGACACAGTCATATCAATGTTAGATGCCTATTCTGAGCCTTCTGTCCAAGTTTCCTGTATCATCAATACCCTAGAGGACAATTAAACTCCATGTGCCCTAAACTTTAACCTAAATTCAAAGATGAAACTTTTCTGTTTCATATTTTAGAAATAAAATAACTTTTCCCACTCACCGATTGGAAAAAAAAAAATTAACCCATATTCTTCTGTCTGATTTTTCAGAAGGAGTTCCTGTTTTCACATGTTAAAGTTTTGGAATTTTTGGTTAGGCTAAGCATCTTCCAAGCCTCAGTCCTCCTGCTCTTTTTTTCTATTTCTCTGTAAAAATGTCAATTCACAGGAAATAGTTCAATTATTTCTAAGAATATAGATTATAATATATTTCTAAGAATACAGAGAGGTTTTTTTATTTACTATTTAAAAATAATATATTGAAAAAAATATTGTAGTACAGAATCAAATACTCAAATGCTGCATGTGCAACCTTGGAAATATGTGAAATGATACAGTCTTCAATTGCAGAATGCAATATGCAATATTTTCCGTGGAATCTCTTCTTGCTTATACGTAGACACACATAGAAAAAAAAAATGGAATCAATTTTATTTTGTAAAAGACTCTCATCCTGGTAAGTCTTAAGTATGTAAAGAATAAATGACAGAAGGTCATCTTTAATAGTAATGGAAGTTGACTATCACCTTTCTTTAGACACACAACTCTCTTAATCACATTTCTATGTGATGGTCATTTATTTAAAGATTTTCCTTAGAAATGAACTCAAATGGTATTTCTTCCTTTACAAGTACCTTGCTTGAGATCTTGGATAAGAAGTCGTTATATGGGGAATATAAAAGCCTATGTTCTGGGAGATATGAAGTATTAGTAGTACTGTAAACAGTCAAGTTCTAAACTTTTGAAAATGGACGTTTTGATAAACTTTTTTTTTCTCTCTTAAATTAATTCTATGTGTTTCTTTTTCTGATTTATAAGATAGAGCTAATACAGCTAAATACTCTCTAACACATACATAATGTGAAAGTTAAGAAAATCTGTTGAAATACTCATATTCATACCATACATATTTTGATGTTGAACTATAACACAGAGAAGTCTGTTAGGAAACTGATTCTGCTCTTGATACTTGTTTAGTTTGGACAAAGCTTGCTTAGACACATTTGTTTAGCAATAAGAATAAAAAAAGCTATTAAATATGTTCTTGTTTACTGATCATTATCCATATAGAAAACTGAACACAATTAATTAAGCGGTTTTATTTATTTTTATTTAATATACACATCAAATTTAGCATACTTTTCAAGTAAGCAAAACCTGCATTTATCTAATTCATTTTGAGCACCTAAATAAAATATAATGTTGTTTAATTTATTTTGCATAATATAAGCATTTAAGCAAAATCTTTGCATCTTGAGCCACACAGGTTTTTTTGTTGTTGGTGGTGTTTTTTTCTGGTAGTTTTCTTCAATTGGCTTAGGTGCCCTCCTAGACCTTGGAGATATGACGTAAAAATGGAGCTGGGCTTGAAAACTTCAGCAAGGGTATGAGGAGAACACCTATAAGAAAGTGGCTTCCACATCTTCATTTAGGAGAAGCGTGAGCAGTGTATCTAGCAACTGCTCCCAAAAAAGACTCCAGAATACTCTGATGAGAGGTGAGATTTCAGATACAAATCTGTTTCTTAGCAAGATCTAGGCAGCTGCCCACTGCTTCATACACGGAGAGAGATCCTAAACACCAAGCACAGGTTGCTGGAGTATATTCCAGGGTCAGATATTTAAGAAGTTGCCAAAAAAAAAAAAAAAAAAAAAAAGTAGCAGCTTCAGTGTCCAGTTAAGAAGGTCACTCTTTGAAACAAAGACATTAAATTCTACTGATGCATATTGTGTTATGCAAACAAGGACAGTCATTCCATTTTCATTAGTCGGGTAAGCAATGACTTCTTATTTGCTATTATGATTTAATATTTATTCAGCAGATATATTTATTTCATAAGGGAGGAGCAAGTTTTAATTTCACTCAGTCATTCCTCTTATATTGGGAAAGCTCTTAAAGATTGATTAAAAATTAATTTCAGAAAAGTGAGGTGTAAATACTGTCATGCGTAATACATTCTGTGTTGTTGACAGTCATATGTAAACATCGCACACTGATTTAGCTTTGAACAGCAATAACAAAAAACTTTCATACAATGTCTATACAACATATTTTAAACAAATATAAACTTTAATCATACATAGAAAACAGTAAAACTGAAAAGTTCACCTATTTTGTTTCTTTATTATTAACAAGTCTTTTACCCAAAATATGACAATGTTATATATTATATAAATAAACAAATTTTGTCTAACTGCCTTCTAGCAGGCTGAGATCAGAGATGCCTAGGGTTAAAAAGCTTTAAGAAGGATGTATATGAGTTTACTTAACTAACAAATGTAAAAAACAAAACTTCTTTGCCAGCTGGATTTTTTCATAACGTTCTTTCTTATGATTCAAGATCTGTTGAGCTTTTTCTTTCTTTCTTTTTCAAATATCCCAATTTACTTTTCTTTCATTCTGTACTAGTCTCCTTATGTACTTATGTGCAAATCTGCTTTTAGGCAGTGAAAGAAAATTCCTTTTTCTCTTTGTGGGAGGGCAAGGCCGGACCCTGTTCCAAAGTATCTTTGGAACTGGATAGATTTAGTAGAACTGTAGGGATTAATTTTTGTTTGTGAAACAAGAGCAGGTCTAGCTTTGTGCTGTAAGCTCCACTTCCTTATTCCAACTGAAGAGCTGTTGTAACTGAGTACAACTGATGCATATATTTGTTAAGCTATTAATAAACTTGAAATGATGTAATTTAGCAGAATTTATTTGTTTAGATCATCTATAGTTTCACAAAAATGAATTGTGCCCCTGGTAGTGATGGATTAGTATAGCCTAGTGGAAAGTCTCCAGTAGGTCTAAACACTTTTTTTTTTTTTTTTTTTTATTGCTCTAAGGACAATGTTTTGTGCTTGACAGCAATACAATTGCTCAGAAGGTGAAGTGTTGTGCACTGCTAACATTAATAAAAGAAACACCTCACCTTTCAACCCCTTTCATCAGAATTATGGCCTAGCCGATGTAGTTGCTCTTTTCAGGAGGATTAAGAAAAGCAGAACAAAGCCTTGTGAAACTGCCATCATAGTCAGAAGGGCAGGGAAATTGTTTTCCTAATGCTTTTCCTAGTAATAGAGGTTAAGGAGAATTAGTAGGTTCAGTCCTTCCTTTTCATGAAAGACTTCTTTAGAGGTTCTTAAGGCTCCCATTTAAAAGTTTATCACATCAGATAAATTACAGTAGGACAATTTCTATTACATGCATAACTACATTTAATACTATCTAATAGCAGTAACTTAAAATGTAGGTGACACAGTTATATATGTTAATCAGATGATCTCTTTCTGTACAGAAAATATCAGGGACTGGTTTCCAGATATTACCTTACATTTCCAAGATGGCTATGTAGTAGTTGCTGATATGGATGCTTAGTACAACGTACATATTTGAAGGTATTCTAGGTCAGTCTTCAAATCTGCAAGACTGCAAATAAATATAAATAATTATAAAATATATTAACTAATCAGAACATGTACTTTTTACCCATCAGTTCAGGATTTCCTTAAAAAAAATAAATAAATAAGATCGAGGAAATGATGAAAAACAAGAGCAAAAGAAAATGTAAGAGGACATAGTGACCTGCATACATTGATCTGTGGTGTTTTCAATGGCAAAAAAATGCCTATTAAGTAGCTTCGTGTGTCCTTTCGGATTAAGTTGGCTAAGAAATCAACATAATATGGTCCAGGGTTAACCTGGCATTTGGGACCTGACAGGCACAGATTCTTTAACTTGAGTCCTCCTTAGAGGAAGAAGATTAGAGGAAAGGGAGTACTGAAAAGTTTTATTTAAATCAATTTCCAACTTTTATATATCTGTATATATACACACACACTCACACACACACACACACACATATATATATATATATATACACAAAAAGAGAGAATTAGAGAGAGACTTATTGTTCATTTTAGATCAACTAGATCAAATGCTTCACTTAAAATAAGCATTTAAGAGAATAATTTACCTTAGAATAATCAACATTTGGTTCTCATGGAGATCAGTTATTTTCTTCTCTCTTTTGCAGTACTTACATAACAGGGAAATGGTGAGTGAATGTTTGTCTTTTACTTCCAAATATTTATACTCAAAATTATACTGACTTTGGAGAAGAAAAATAAAACAAAACCAACCAACCAAACAACACCCCCAAAAACAGAGTATCTTTTAATTTATTTGTTGTTTGTTTCTTTCTGTGAATGTAAACAATGAAGATGTTAGGAAACAACCAGTACACATAAGAAACTTTTTCTTACATTCTTTTGTTGCTTTATCTAAATCTGACAGTTCAATAGATTTTCAGTTCAATTTGATTGTATTTATTTTTATTGTGTAATTAGTTACTCAGAGTGGACTTCATTATTTTCCTATTTGTGTTAAGTTTTAGAAATTTCTTGTCATTGCTTCCTCATAAAAATAATCTCAGAATGTGCTGCTATCAAAACCATTGTAAAAGTAAGTTTTGAGGATGTTTTTCTTATCGCAAACATATATGAGTGAATTATGTAGAATGGATAGGTGAGAATCCACTTTTATTTCCCTATATAAATTGCATTTTAACAACATTTTTTAATATAATCAAATTCGCAGTCTGTTAAATCTATCAAGGACTGCTGATATGTATTCCAGTTACTCTATTGTACAATTGATTAAAAAATCTTCCTTCTGGATGTGATTGTTCATAGCTGGAACACATTGAAATGCATTACCTGATTGACTATTTATGTCTTGTTTCATATAAAGATTTACAAATTGCTTGAGGGAAAAAAAGAAATACATGTACCTCTAGATACTTTTTACTCTCTTTTCATCAGGATGTTACAGGCAATGCAGCAGAAATGTACAAAAGAATGCTATCTACAGCTGGTTTTTTATGTGTAATTAAAACTGAGAGGAACAAAAGCAGTCAGAGTTTATCATCCCTTCAGCTATTCAGTAAAACTGAATGTTAGTTGACAGTTAGCTTATCTTATATCAGATTGTATATATTCTTTCTTAATAATAATAATACTAATAAAAGAACGTGTTTGGAAGAATGTGAAAATTATGAAATATCAGTGCTTCTTATCCTTACCCTATCTTCACCCTTACTCTCAGTCTTAAATAAACAAAGCCTTTTATAAATAAAGTCATAGGCAGGTAGCCCGTGTCTTGGTTCAGAGATATTTTTTGGTTGTTTTTTCAGGGAATTAAAATGTACAGTTAAGTTATACTGTATATATCCTTTGTTCCTGTGCAGAGGCAAATTATTGAATTTAAGTCAATATAAAAAAGCCCTGAAGTAGTTTGGAGGCATGATAACAAATTGTAGCCTGTGAGGCTGAAGGGTAGCACATATCTCACAACCAGATAGTACAATTGGACATGGACTATGGACTAATTTATTTTATTTTGTATTGTCTATGCCAAGGGAATTCTCATCCATACAGATTAAAACCTTTAACATTTAGCATTTTTTTTTCCCTTGATTAAGACTGGAATGATGATTATGAACTCCTCTTAGGAAATTGTATCCTGAAGAAATAAAGGTAGGTGGAGTTCTAAATCCAACTGAGATACTTATTAAGAGTCAAAGATCTTATGTAAAAATCTGTCTAATATCACATCATTTCTATAGACTAAATAATAGGGGGAATGACTAGAGGAAATGGATCCATTCTGCCCAATGCTTATATTGTACCTAAAAATTTCACTGCCAGGTACATGAATTATAAAACCTTGAAAAACAGACATCATACTACTGCTACTAGGCATTTAGTGAGCATTTTGCAGCTTGTCTTCTAGAGAAGATTTGGACTCTATAACCTAAGTGATTATGCTTCAGAAAAGAGGTGGAACTGAAGAAATGTTATTAAACTCAGGGTTTCTTGTTGACAAGTTAAAAGTGGTCTTCAGTGCACAAGATTTTAGTTTGCAGTTTAGTGACTAAATTTACTCCTGCACTATGTGGGGAGTCTGAGCAACCAATTTGAAATTTAGATTCTATTCTTTCCAAAAGATGAGGGGAAAAAAAAAAAAAAAAAAAGAAGAAAGACAGAATCTTTCACGGTAAGAGACAAGATTTATTAAGAATGCTCAAGGAAGGTGAGGCAAGAGACAAACAGTTGAATTGACTTTTCTGCATTCATATTTGTTACTAAGGGGCTTAGACAGATGGCCATAAAATAACTTTTTTTGAGGGAGGCGAGTCAGAGCAACTATCTCAATATGAATGCTGGCAGATCACTAAGACCATTTGGTACTGACCCAAGCATTCCCAATGAAGTCTTAGCTGTGATATTTAACCAGGCATCTAAATTTTTCTTGGTAACAGATAAATTTAAGTTGATAAATGTGACATAAATAAAAGAGAGAAAAAGGAGGGAAAGAAAGAAAAAGAAAGAAAGAAAGAAAGAAAGAAAGAAAGAAAGAAAGAAAGAAAGAAAGAAAGAAAGAAAGAAAGAAAGAAAGAAAGAAAGAAAGAAAGAAA
>VZSV01000040.1:3380246-3406317 GCA_013398735.1 Nothocercus julius
AAAAAAAAAAAAAAAAAAAAAAAAAAAGAAAGAAAGAAAGAAGAAGAGTACAATATTCAGGAATTTGCATAACTGTGTATTTTCCTGTAATAGGCTGCTTGTTTTCTGGGATACTCTTGTTCATAGGGATGGCATATACTTTTTTTCAGGTCAAATCTATGCTATATATTAATCGTGAAAACGAAATATTTCATATGTCTCTGCTGTTATAATTTTTTAAATATTTGGTTGCAATTAGAATGACCACTTAAGCTAAGATGCTAATATGCTAAGTACCAATTTTAAATAATTTCACTCCTTAAACAAGACCATAACCGTATAAAAATATATAATGTATTTATATGGGTATTTATATGCATTCAGACTTCATGTTGTGCTGTATTACAGTACCTTTCACACCCTAAGCAGGATCAGGTTTGGTCAGTAAATGATAATGCAATTGCCAGTGAATTCATACTGCAAGGAACAGGATTAATGATTAAGTATCCTGTTTCACTCCTGTATCTTTCTATGTAATATTATTGTGAATGAGTTGTAAAAACAAGGGATAACCACTCGACCCCTCTGAGTTATTAAAGACCCAAGAGATTATTTTAGGTTTTTCAAGATTTGGTGGTAATGAGCTCATTAATCAGACAGAGAAATTCTTAATAAGAACCAGTATGTAGGAGTAGAAGACAGACAAGTTCAAATCGGAAATTAGACACGCATTTTAATGTTGAGGATGATTACTTGTGAAAGCTACTGCAAAAGTGGCAAATTATCCATCTCCAAATGTCTTTGAGATGATGCCTTTATTGGAGGTATTCTTCAGTGAATCAGATGTTATTAGGTTCAACAGAAGTGTGACTCGGTTAAAATAAAATTGAAAGGGATCCCAAGAGACAGCCTCTTGCTGCCAGGGGAAACTGCATCAGATGAGTATCTTAAGTTATGATACTGATTCTAATAGATTTATTCCTTCCTCATCCCATTAGAACTCTGTTTTAGAGCTTTGTACTTTAATAATAAGAAATAATTTCCTAATTTCCAGCCTTTCCAGCCTTCGTTTATTCAGATTTGGCTTATACAAGCTTATTTCAGGTCAGCATTGCCCTCCAGTTTCAATTATTCTTTGGCATCTCTACACAAATTGGTTGTTGGATCCTACTTTGGTTCTTAACCAGAATATAATTCCCCATGCAAACAAATAATAAAACAAAAGTTATTTTTTAAAAGTATAGAAATAACAAAAAAAGGTCTAGAAAAAAAATCAGAGAAGAAATCATTTGATTTTCCTGTATAGGTCTGCTAAGTATAGTAAAGAAGTCTGAAGCCTCATAAGAACTTAAATAATATGTGCTTACCTTGACATATATGTTTAAAGGTTACCCTTATGCTCTTCTATATCCAAAATAGAGCTGAGATATGGTTCAGATAGGAAAAGACACAAGTTGACTCACATTTCTCTACCTGAAAGCTAGAATTCAGTCCTTAGTTTTGGATTCTGCATGAGAGGAGTAAATTCACAGTGCCTGAAACAAATACCTGCTGGTTTAATTCATCCGCAGGACTTCAATACACACTACCCTCATGCACAAAAAGTTTCTTAAGGGTTTGAGACATCCTTGTAACCTCTGCTAAGCACCACAATGCCTGACAGTGCTGCCCTTCCTGCTTTTGCCTCTTCTAACCCTCATGTTGCCTCTACTACTCTTACTTAAGATGCCAATATGGTCTGCTTTGATCAGTATGGGTTAGCTCTTGGTACACTCAATGCAGCATGTGCTTGCACACACATTCCCACACTGTGCAAGTATTAAAATGCTTGTGGATAGTCTTCTAGCAATGGTCACAAGTTCTGTGGTCTGTTTGTAGGCTTCTTAGTGGGAGACGTCCCTCCTCTATATGTCCTAACCACATAATTATACCTGGGTATTATCCTGCCTGTCCTAAACGGAGATGTGAGTAATGGTCCTCATGTCTTTCTATCCTACTGGGATGCAAAATTGTTCTCTTCCCACTCCAAAAGAGTACCAGTTGTGGAGTCATTTATCTACAGATTAGGGAAGCCATTTTGGCCAGACTTAAATTGGATGATGGCTGTAGAGTGGGACAGGAAACTTGTACCAAGGCATGCTTACTTGAACAAGTTATGGAAGAAAGAAAAATCATGCTAGGACAGTGAGAGTGTGTCATGATGACTATTTTCCTGTAGTGATGTCATTTAAACCCAGAAAATTTCAGCTCTGGTATCTAGATGAGACATATTGCATTCCTACTATGAAAACAACACCATTTTAAAAGGGAGAGCTGCTCATTTTTTTCATACTTGGAGAGCACTTTAGAAACAGCTTATACAAGTGTAATAAAAATCAGACAGTCACCAGAGCCAGGCTCTTGTCCCAGGTTGGAATTGCTTTGGACCAAAGTGGAGATGGCTGTATGAGGAGGGACAAAAAAATCGTTGACTAACGACTGGATAGATCTCAGACAGAGCTATCACTGGTGAGATTTGGAATTTGGCTTGTGAGAAAGGCCACATTCATGCTAATAAATACTGTTTTTTTTTTTTTTTTTTATCTTATGGGAATTAAAGTTCAAGAACTTAAAAACTCCACTCTTCTTAGGAAAGGAGATACAGGAGAGGACAGTCTTTGCATAGATGGGTAGTACTTGGTAGTACTGAAAACAGGTGATACAGTTTTGCAGCATACAGAACTGATAGAGAAACAGGCAAACAAAACAGAACTGAATACTCTGTAGCACTTCAGAAACAATTTTCAGACAGAAATAGTTTGGGCCTTGGCCAAAACTAATATCAGTTTTCAGGACTTTAGCACTTCAGCGAATAAACTACATGATTTAATGTAGAAATCAGAGGCACTACTTTTTATTTTTTTTTAAATGTTCTTTGGAAAACTCTAAAGAATTTTAGTCGAAGTCGGTGTAGGTTTAGAATCTTCATTGACATTAGTAATTATATAAGGGAAAAAACAGTGTACAGATACTTCTCTTCATTATTCTTGTATGCATCTATTATTTTTGCATTGCCATGCCATCAAAATCAATAAAATACAAAACTGAAATTAGATTCCTTCATCCAAAACCAAAATATCTGCTCAGCATTTTAATACCAAAGTACTTCTGTCAAGTTGCAACAGTTTCTACCTGGCTTGCTCAGAAGCTGGCATTCTTCATGGATAAATAGTGCAATTATTTCATATTTATTATAATATTGAAGAAATTACTCTCATTGCATACATATTAATTAGTAAAATCAGTGACCATATGCATCAATGACAACTGATTTTTGTAAAATAATTTGATATCCTATGAAAATCTTGATTTAAAAAATCAAATTTATGTGAATAAGTAATCATTATAACGATATAGCTAATAGAATTCATTTTTATTAAATACCATGTGGTAATACTTTAATTTCCTTAGATCATTTATGTTCCTATGAAGCACAATTAAGATACTGAATAGTTGCTTATTTACCTTTAAATATAGACATATTTTGTTAAATGACTGTGTTCTTCTACTACTTTATGGTCTGATCCTTTGCGTTGCTGAAAGGTTTAAAAGTAAAACATCTCTGCCATGCAAAGGTTGTGACCCCCATGACAGCACCTGTTGTATCGTCATGTTTTGAAAGTGGAACAGCTGCAAAATGAGACATCACTTTCTCTGAGTGAGTCCAGAGATTTTTCATACATTCCGCTATAAATTACCTTTTCTAATTTAAAAGCAAAAATTCACTACTGAATTAAAACATTACAATCCTTGCCTGAGAAGAAGGCTAAGTGAATGGTTCACGTAGGAGAACTATTAGTCACAGGCTGTTTCACCTCTGGAGTCGAGATCTACAAAACTCTGTAGAGATCAGACTTGGAAATTAGAGGTGCTAAAAATTCATTGTCACATAAACCTGGATATGCCTAAATGCTGTGTGCCTTTATTCTGAAAATTTCTTGGGTTCCTAGGACCTAAAAACTGCTCAGATTACTTAAACATACCAGGATCAAGCAGCTCAATGACTACCTTGCACCTTAACTTCAGTAGAATGTATAAAGTTATTCTATTTACTATCAGTGTTTTATCCAGTGGAAAATTAGAGAGTAGATTTTGTACCAGATTCCTTGAGACGCAAAAATAAAGGCCACTTTTATTATCAAAAAAAGTTAGAAATAAAAAATAGTGAAAAGTCCTGACTCCTCCCTTTGTCTGTGGTGGACAGAATGCAATGGGCCGCAGCTGGGCGGCAGCGGGAAGCCCAGGAGCAGTGACTGGCAGTGTTGGAAGCTCCTGTGGGAACCTGACAGACACATCCTTACAAGTAATGAGTGATTTGACATAATTATTTATTTTATAATTTTGCCCTGAGGTATCACAAGGGTTTATAGGATTTCTGGTAAACACCTTGCAGCAAAAGTAACTAAACATGTGTGTAGAATTATTTGTGCTGGAAAATGAAAGTGCGAGGGAGCAACATAAACGATTAATGTCATATTGATGTTTGCCTTGTCTCATACATTTCTTTTCTTTTAAGAGGGAGCATGGTCCTTCTGATTTTTTTCCATAGGCAAAGAATAAAATAAATGATTTCCTTTATAAAGCAGATTTCTATTGAAATTCACTTAACTGTTCCAAATGAAATTAATCTTAACTTAAAATGTGACCTAGGAAGTTATGAGGTAGATATATTCCTTAGTCAAGTTGTAATGATAAAGATTTTGAGCTTTTAGCTCTGAAAATCAAGAACCTGCATTTTGCTGTTGTTATGTTTTAGATATATCTCAGCCACAATTATATGAAGACTTTTAAAAAATAGTAATTCCTGCAATTCCCAACCTTGGGTCATATGAAAACCAGTGTAATTCAAGGCTTTTAGAACAATGCTTTTAGGTTTTTGTGATGTGCCTGGAACTGTGTCAGTCTAGGATTCTTTCAGATACTGGGGTTAATTGTGCTGAATTTGGGAGATTGTCATTTGTCAATTGTGAGAGTATATTAAAGATAAGAGGTCATAACAAAGATAACAAAGTCTAACAAAGCTAGAAATAGATCAGAACTGAAAATACATATACAGATCAGACCTCTGTAGTTCAATCATGGGTGCATGGCACAGTGACCACTCTTCCCATTTCGGCGACAGCTATCCCTCTGGTATATTTTTTTCTGGAATTACCAAGCAATGGGTACATGTCTTTTATGGGACACCCTGAAGGTCTGATTTTTCAGTTTCTTCTCAACATGCTGTTGATATCAGGGGCATCGCCACTGATGGGTGGATTCTCGGTTCGCAGGTCACTGTGGGTCAAAGTTCACATCAAAATCTCCCTATAAAAGGGCTTACTCCCTTTTAAACTCAGGCAGAACAATGCCAGCCCCCCGGTATACCAAGGATGCAGGGTCAGTACCAAGTTGCACATCAACAAATGACCTCACTCAGCGTGTTCAGAGGGTTCCCTGAGAAGCAACGAACCCATTAGCAGATCTGCAGGGAAGGTCTCCAAAGCATGAAATGTCTAAGACATGGGTCTGCAATGGAGATATCTATGCTGTGGGTTTGCCCTGTGACTACTCCTTTTTCTGGATTTTTCGATCATGGGGTCATTAGAAATTGTTCCTCCAGGCTGCAGCAACCCCAGAGTCTGGTGGCACCAGCTGTGGAGCATCCAGGGTTTGTTACCTCTTGGGAGCTCCCAGAGCAAATTTCACTTCTATGGGCTGCATGACTCAGAGTCCCACGTTTGCCTATGTGGTGCCTGTCAACTTCGACAGCTCATATATTTTGTCTGAAAGCTTTGATGTTTTTTGCTTTCAATCACTGATTAATCAGTACAGAGGCTGAAATAAGGTAACCTTTAGTATATAAGCATATATCCAGATAAAAGTATAAGTAAAAATAGATATCAAACTTGAAATTATTATTCTGAATTCAGAGCCCCTGCTCCAAGTTTTACTCAAAATTAATTAAGTCCTCTGAATTCATAAATATATTTTCCCATCACAATGTTGTGCTAGAATATTAGATCATTGGATTAATATACTACTGCAAAGTTGGATGTTGGTCCCAATTAACAAGTAGAGTTATATTATCTTCATAATAGGATTTAATGTCAATTTATCCAGACTTAATTAAATTTTGGCTTATAAATCATTTTGCTGAGAAGTGCATTGAAATATTCTGAGTTTTATGGGTTTTTAATTAAAATAAATTAAGCCAACTTGTGGTTAAATTACTACAAACTTCCCCCTGTATTTCCAAACTATTGTCCAAGATAGTAGTCAAATAATTTAAATATAGCTTAATGGAAGTTATTGGATTAAAACCTCAGACCACAAAAATGTGTTTTTTTGTCAAATCCTTTGACATTTAACCAAGTGATGTTAAAAAAAAAAAAAATCTGAGTTAAGCTGAGTTATCTTTGGCTATAAACATCAGTATAACAACACAGTTCATGGAGAATGTGAACTTTTGTTCATCTCTGTGTTCGTGGGCCTATATAGATGGATATATAGAGGTAAAAAATTATGCAGAATTATAAGTTGTTCCATATGAAAATGTATTCATCTTCAGTGGGCATCACTTCCAACTTTAGCTAACTCATTCTATTTGCATGCTTGTGCTGGCACCTGCAATTATATTACACAACTCAATGAAGTTCAAAGTCTGTTATCATCTTTAATCTCTACCGCCAATCCTAAATAAAATAGTGTACTTTTTTTTATGCTTTATTTTAATCGGAAATTTTCAAGTCATAAGATGTTAGAGAATTAGAAAGATCATCTCCATGTACTATAGGGAAAAAAAACAAAACAAACAAACAAAAAACCACAATATGTTTGTACCAGTGTAATTTTGATGTTTTAAATTTGGGAGCAATTTTGTCTCCTGTTTTGGCAGGTGCATTGTCTCTGTGTGACTGGATAAGTTTTAGTTCAGCTCCTACTGAACAGCCAGTCTTTCTCCTGGTCTAAACTAAAATAAGCCTTTCTAGATAAGCATTAATTTGAATCTTGATATTCTAATAACTGAACAGACTAAGCATAGCAGTGAATTATCTACTTCCCTTGGTTTATCTGTCTTTCCCTTAAGGTAATAATGCTAAAATCTTGGTCTTGAGCTTCTTAGCTTTGTACAGACAAACATCATCCAGTTAGTAAAGATCATCTATTTAATGAACTCTACCTTTATTGCAAAATTTTAAAAATAATCTTCCTTTTGTTTTCATAGTCACAGAGGAATTGCAAATATAGCTGTTTCATCTAATAATTTTTGTTTTCCTGAATTTCTTTTAGCTTTAGTATATGATCTTTTCCCTTTCAATATTAATGAATATAAAATATTTTCATCTTGTCAGGAGAATATAATGGAAGTTATAAGAAATCAAGAGTTTTTACTACTACCGGCTGAAGAACTTCATAAACTTCTGGCTAGTGATGATGTCAATGTTCCTGATGAAGAAACAATTTTCCATGCCTTAATGATGTGGGTGAAGTATGATATGCAGAGGCGATGCAGTGACCTAAGTATGCTACTTGCTTATATCAGATTACCACTGCTTCCACCGCAGGTAATTTATTCTGTTTGTGTTTGTTTGTTTTTTAATAAAATGAATATAATCTCTGTTATGGTAAAATTCACATCACTGCTGGGTACTCTGGGCATTTAAAAGCAAAACCATTTAGCGTTAGACACTTCAAATTATCACTTCATTCAGAATGACCTCAATAAATTTGAGGTTTGGGGCAAGAGACTCCCAACAAGAAGTACTGTTTTGAACATGAAAAGGAGCAACTACATATGCCATGACATGATAGAAGGTTAGATTGAATAGTTCTCATGAACTGAATTATTATAGATGCTAGATCTATATGAATACGAACCAACCGCTCAAATAAAGAATACTGCGAATTAATCTACTTTAGGAAAAACTTGGTCAGCAGACTGAATGAAATAGCTATTCTTGTAATACCCTGTGCTGGTGAGGCTATAGTTGGAATAAAATTTCCAGTCTTGGAACCCCCCAATGCAAGAGGGATATAGAGAAACTGGAGAGGGTCCAATGAGGGGCTATCAGCATGATCAGGGGTCTAAAGTATGAAACTTGTAGTTTGGTGAGGAAGAGGCTAAGCAGCCTATGGAGAGATCTACTAGCAACTTAAGTCTACTTAAACGATAGTTAGGAGAATAGTGGAAAGAATTCTTTTACACAATATAAGAAGGAGTAAAGGCCTCAAGACATACAGTATGGATGGTTTAGTTTGGTTATTAGGAGAGAAAAAGAATCACTCAGAAGACAGTGCAGCACTGCAGCACATGGTTCAGAGGCTGTAGGATCACGTTCATTAGGATCATTCATTACTCAGTTAGAAAAGGCTGTGGATTATCACATCTAGTATTGGCATTAGCTCTAATTTGACTGGGAGGTGGAAACTGAACTCCAGAGGTCCTTTGGAGATCCCTTCTTATCAACATTTCTGTATCATATGATGGAGACTTCAGATTCTTCCTTTTTTAAAGAGTAGTAAATAGCATTTTCTTTTTTTTTCTGAATAGTACCTTTAAATGACCATTCTTCTTTCAGCTAGACAGGATTAAATGAAGTTAGATGACTATTGCTTATGGGAAAGATCACAGCACTGAGAATAAGAAAGTTGATTTTAAAAATATTATTATTAAGAGGTGATTTTTTCCCTACTAAGATTTATGTTTAAGAGTAAATCAAATAAAACATTCCATCATTTTCATTGAACTGAAAATTAACTGAAAAGTTCTCTGAAGTGGGGTCAAAATTAAAAGCTAAAAACTGTAAAAGTAATTAACAGATCGGATTTAATATGAATCTTTAAATTTATAGATTTTGTTCTTATGACACCTAATTTTCACTTTCAAGATGTAGTTATGATACTGACACTGTTGTTAGCCTTCAAGTCATATGATATCAAATAACATAATTCAGAATTCAGTGGAAGAATTTAGGACTAACCAATCAACACTAATATATAAAAGGAAAGTATCATGAAACTGAAATTGAAATGATAGATGCTGCAATGTTGCCATAGAGTTTAGTTTAATTTAGTTTAATTTGCTCCTTTGATTTGCTTGAAACAGTCTGCTAAATAAGACATTTCCTATTTCTTCATTCAAATCAACTAGAAAGACTGGTGGATTGATCAGGATAAGAATCATTTTTGTGTTTTAATAGACAAGTTTTAATTATTTTTTATAATAGCTGTTGAAAATCTGTACATGTAAATAGCCCCTTTGAGGTCCAGCTGAAACAGCCAAACATGCTATCACCTGGTTCCCACCTGCCTGTCATGACACATGGTGATTAACTTCCTCACTGCTCTGGGAGCAGAAAGCATCATCTCAGTCATCGCTAACCATATGTAGGTAAATATCTGCTAGAATATCTTGATCTATCTCCACCTCCTGTTGAAGATAAAGTGGTTGACTTTAGCTTTGAAAATTCCCATTTTTATTTCTACTGGTTTTCTGTTTGTCAGTAAATTCTAGCAAGAACAGATAACAACCTTGGAGGGATATGGAGAAACTGGAAAGGATCCAGTGAGGGCAATAGCTTGAATCAATTCCCAAAATTTATATGCTTGCTGACAATACTTTAGGGTTTCTGTAGTCTTTCAGTCAACATGGAGTCTGAGTTCATCTAAACCCTAAGCAGCTGGACACATAACCAGTGTAAAACTTGTTACCTCTGAAAGTACTTGACACAAAGGTGCCCTTGACCGCTGCAGTCATGAAAGAAGTATGTAACTATGGTGTTTATTATTTATTGTTTATATTAATATATTTTAACTCTGGTATTCTAAGTAAAAAAAATTACTTTGGAATTAGTGTGGACTGAAAACTTACATCCTTTTCGTCACTGTGGACAAGCATATGAAAACCAAAGCTAAACCTATATATAAATAGGGCCTTCTGGCCCCGCGGACAAATGGTATAGATGAGTTTTTATCTATAGGACTGAATTTTCTTCATCTTCATGCACCAAAACCAAGGTTTTTTTTTTTTTTTTTTTCCTGTGTCTGAATGTCTCATGCCCTTCTAACTCAAGCTGTACCTTGAAACATGCTCTCACAAGGCAGCCGCATGTTTGAACCTCTGCCTATACTTATTTACTAGCACCTGTGTTAGCTGATTTACTAGGATGAAAGACTTGATTGCTTTTGCCCATCTGTACACACAGAAAGACACAATGTGAAGTACCTGTTAATGTGGAGGTTACAGCATGAAGTGAGAATGTATTCACTTTCTCCTGAGGGAAAAAAAAAAAAAAAAAAAAACAGTTTTTTATGGTGTTTCTTAGGTGTTTCTTATAACATAATGAGGAAGTGCTAACGGGTTGCTGATAAATGTTACAGACAAGGAATTATACATCACTGAATCACAGAATGGTTAACGTTGGAAGGCATCTCTAGCAGGGACACCTAGAGCATGGGAGTTTGGAAGATCTCCAGAGAAGGAGACTCCACAACCTCTCTGGGCAGCCTGTTCCAGGGCTCTGTCACCCTCACAGGAAAGAAGTTCTTCCTCACAAGGAAATGGAACTTCCTGTGTTTCAACTTGGACCCATTACCCTTTGTCTTGTCACTGCCTGCCACTGAGAAGAGTTTGGCCTTATCCTTTTTACATTCACCCCCCAGGTACTTGTACAGGTTGATCAGATCTCCCCTCAATCTTCTCTTCTCTAAGCTAAACAGGCCCAGATAAACATGATACTGAGTGCATAGTATTGTATGATTAGTAAAGAATGAGGATAAAAAAGATATGCTTTTATGGTTGGAATCCAAAGTCATTCATGCTCAAAGATTATAGAAATTTACTTGCAAAAATAGTTAAGGTAAAGGTAACTTACACTTCACCAGTATGTTTTGTTTATAATGGCTGTTTTTTTACCTGCTTGTAATATTAGATCATTGTTCAAGAAAGAAAGCTAAAAAATAGTATATGATAAAGTATGGATATTGTTTTGCTCTCTGCAACACTTTTAATAAGATCACTTTCAAAGGCTTGCAAATGCCATTGAGGGAATAATTCATAGTGTCAGAGCATTAAGGGCATCAGTAGAATAATTCATTATGTCTACGTATTGAAGACAATATGGATCTGATCTAGTGTAGCTAATGTAGGCATCTAAATGATGTCCAGGGCAGAAACAATCCAGTACTTAAGTACTTCAACAGCCTGTAAAGACACTGGTAAGAAGGTGAGCTGATCCACCTGGCTTCGGTGCTTATTGCAATGGTGATATGATAGGGAACCTGCAGAAAACGCTAAGCTTCTAAATCCCCCAGAATGCATACATTATATCTGACAGTATATGATTTTGTGTTTATTAATTTGCGTATAACATCTCAGTAGAAATCCTTTAAATCCTAGCTTGAATAATTGTCACTGTTAGGCAATTGTGTAAATTCTTTCCACAGCTCAGCTGGCATTTAGAAAAGAGATAGCAATTATATGGTCAGTGGTATACTGAAGTTCATTCAGTTCTGATCCTTTTAATATATATTGGATTAAATAAAAATAATGGAGGAGCCTTTGTTCAACAAAAATCCGGAATGTTGCTATATTTCAAGCAACCTCTAACTTCTCCCTCTGGGCAACGGTGAAGTGATTCACCTTTCAGCTTTCTAACCAACTCATGTTATTAAAGAAGTCTAGCTGATATAAATTCATCTCTCATTGGAGTTGTAGTATTTTTAGAGTACTTCTTACCTCACAGTGTGCTATGGACCAGTATGGACTAGATAGCTCAGTTATGTTCTACCAATCTCATCTACAACACATTTGTGAAGTTCTGCCAGTATTTTTTTAATGAAATGGATGGCACAAGGTTATGACTTGCACTTGAAAGAACTAAAGGTGTGATTCAAATTCATATTCACATATACATTTAGGCTTCTCCATGTCAGCCACTTAAGCTTCTACCAGGCAGCTAAGCTCAAGGATGAATGCAGCTTTCAGCGCAGAGGAGCCTGGTGCTGTTTGAGAGGTGCCCTGGTGCTATTTGAGAGGTTATTATGCTGCCTGGTTCCCAGCTGTGCCAGATGTTTGTTTTCATACAACTGGATTAAACATTTGCTCTTTATATAGGGATTTGAATGTTGACCTATATCAAAATAATATGAATTTAGGACTGCTAGTAAGTATGACAAGATGACAATTTCTCTCGCTGTTGAGAAATCTGTCTTCTAAAGCATTCATTATAATACAGTTTTGTCCTTTTTACTTCTTATTGACAAATAGCATCATGCATCATTTTCAGATGACAGAGCTACCTTCAGATCAGTGAAGAAAAAAAATGTAGCTTTTTTTTTTTTTTTTTTTTAATGTATTACCTAACATTTAAAGACGTTTTCACATAACTTGGAAATAATTAAAAATAATAAAAAAAAGTGTGACTGTTTTCTGCAAGAAAAGATTTCTTTTGGTTTGAGAAGGCATGTCTTACCTGCTTGCCTATATCTTTAAAGGGTCACATTATTTAGGGTCATTATTTGGCACCTTTGTATCTTTGTTGTCCTAGGGATTGTTGGTCACAGTATTGATTAGACACGGTTGTTGCAAAAAATTGTTCTCTGCATGTGCTTATTCTATTATCTTCATTGGCAACATAATTTTAATTCCTTTCAGCAATTTTTCACTGATTAGGATACCAGCATATTATAACTCACATCTCAAAAACATGCATATTCAATGAAACTAGTCTAGGTAAATATGGTGGAAGTGAATCTAATCACAATGCTGTAACCAGTGTTATCTTTCAGTTCAGACTCTGATTTGCACTCATTTTTTAACACACAAATAGACCAAGAATAGAGTGCCCCAAGAGCTTATATCACTCTCAGCAGTGAAAATGAGGCAAAACTCTCAACAAAGCTCCTGTGTCATTTAGGCAGCTACATAATATGCTAGGACTTGCCAAAATGCTTAACACCCAGCTGCTCATAGTAATTTTAATGAAAACAGTTGGGTGCCAAGCACTTTTGAAAGTCTTTCACTGTATGTTCTTTTTTTATGTTCCTAAATGGAGCTGACCACTTTTAGAAATACGGATTTAAATACCTTGTCAGATATTTATCTTCTCTTAGAGCTGCCCTTGCTCTGTTTTAATTTACAAATGTAGAAGATGGTATCAGTGTGTTTCAGACTTGGACTACACTGTTAATCTTGAACAATGTTGTTTTATTCTCTAGTGGTATATTTTGCTCATGAGTGGCAATACTTGTGAAAATTAAGAAGCTCTGGGTTTTAATTTTTTTTTTTTTTAATTTTTTTAATTTTTTTTTTTCTCTGTAGTTTATCATGCACTAGTGGGCTATGGTTTGTCCTAGATAGAGCATGGAAGAAACTGGGAAGAAAAAAATGCATCACAGGAATAAAACAGACCACAGACTTCATAATTTTTTTCAGGCTCTAAGCATTGGGTAACAAGACTTTCCCATATGGGCCACAGAAAACCAGCAAAGCATGAAGACTTTAAAATTCTTCAGTGGAGCACGTTCTCCCTGCCCGTTCAGGAGCTATGATGTAGCTCCTGTATGGAGGACATACCATGAAGTCCCTGGAGCCCAAGGCACAGCCTACCCTTTGCAGATAATGAACACCCTGAAACTAGAGCTCCCTGGGTCTAAGTCCCTTGAAGTCAGACATATCAGTTGTCTAAGTCTACCTATTTATACAGTTCAGCACTTCTGTGCTTATTTAACACAGAGTAAATTTATTTTACACTCATATTGTTTTCCGTAGTTCAGTGTGGAGGCACTTAAGCTCATTCAAGATTAACTAGCATGACAGAAAATACAATACAGTGCTGGTTTATTTAGACTTTCTTCTCCCCTGACGGTAGCTCTAGAATTTTTCTTATTTTTTAAGCAGTACTTTAACATTACTGCAAAAATATGATAGCCTCAGAATTAATATATTATTTTATTTTTTTTTTCCTTCATCAGAGAGGGAAAAAAAGAGATTTGTCTCACCTAACTTTATATATTTAGAATACAAATATCTAGCATTTGAGATAAGCATTTATTTCAGGAAGAGAATTAGCATGATGCAAAGCAACTTCCTTCTCTCTGTTTGCTACCTCCTAGGATGATAGGGTCAAATAGAGATCTCTGAATATGTATTACAGAGATTACAGAGAATTATTGATTACAGAGAAAGCTTGTACTTGGATTTTGTACTTCTTATTTGTGCCACTAATTCTGCTCATTCTTATGGGAAGTTCATACAAGTTAATCATCCTTTGTTTGAACGAATCTCTGATGCAAATATTGATACAAAATTTGATCAAGAGAACTTGATCTGGTAAAAATAATATTTTGATCTTAACAAGCTACTTTTGTCTTTACAAATAGAAGGGGAAAGTAAAAAATATAATAAGCTGACTTAAATAAAGAAGAAGTCTTAACTCAGTAAAAAATTCTAGGATATAGCTTTAACCATTCTGACATTGAGGACTGGATTTTTAGGAGAGCTGAGTGTGTCTTAAATGCATTTCATGCAATTTCATGTGTGCAAATTTCTGCAGAGAGCTTTAAAGGATTATTGTGCACAACTAAGGGAATTTCTGTTAATAGTAATTATATTTTAAATGTATATAAAATACCCTGATTTGTAAAATCATTGCAAAAGGTCACCACTGAAGGCAGATATCGTTTCATCAGATTAGAGGGGGAAAAAAAAAAGGCAATTCCTATCTTCCAAATTTGAAAAGCATTTGAATCGTAATGCATAGGGATAATAAATAAATTGGCCAAATTAGAACGATTTTCAAAGATATACCCAGTTGTACTATTTAGATCAAGGAAAGTCAATGTGTGCCAAAAAAGTGGACATATTCAGGCATGAAGTTAAAAATAAAGTTTGAACAGTGTGATAAAAAATAACAGGGGACCACTTCTACAAAATAATATTGAAGATTTTAATAAATGGGGTCATTAAATGATAATCTTTGGGGAAGTGTTAATGTTGTGAAAATGGTTTTAACATCACAATTTAATTACCCATCACAGATGCTACCAAAGAGTATTCCCATCCCACTACTTAGTTTACTTAATAGAGTGGGGAAAAATAATCATTTTCTTCATTTTTATACCATAAATGCAAAACCTTAGAGAATGTTTGTGTGTGATTGTTTGTTTACCTAAACTATTCATTTTGGCAACCCAATGGTAGGTTAAAGAAAACAAACTTCAGCTCTGCTATATTTTATTTAGTCTTCTCTACACTGGTCTGGGTGACAGGGAGGGCTCAAGTTTATAACTGAAATGTAGAAAGCCAGATGAATATCTCCCCTAATATGAAATTGTTTTTAATGTGTGGGGAAAAAAAGTTGAAATTATAAATCAATTAAACATTAAAATCACTTCAACTGCCAGTGACTGTAATCACAGAAATGAAAAAAAAAAAATATATATATATATAGCCTGATATAGGATAGAGTTCAGTTCTTAGTCACACAGACTGTTTGCAATATATTATCTAATCGTGTTGTTTGAAAAGTATTATCACCTGCTTACAAACACAAATCACAGGCTTACTACCTCATGAAAGTGTGCTGTCTAGCAGTTAAATCTTAATGTAGGTCTCTAATGATTAGTCATATATTTCAAGGGAGAACTAGTTCGGCTTTTCTAAAGATTTTTAAGTTTTCATCTCTTCCTTCTAGGGAGAAAATATCCCCTCTCTTCGAATACAGAAATCTGGGAGATTTTATATAATCTCTTTGTCAGTCTGTTGGAGAATAGCAATATATTATAGATAATGAGAAACAAAGATATTGACTTTCATATATTCAAACCGTTACTCTACAGAAATTCTTCAAAAAATCTCAGAGCTAGAAGAGATTTACTTAAACCATTAATTAAATGTGAATAAGAAAAAAAGAATTCCAATCAGACTGTGAATGTTCACGGATCTGAAGTAAACAATAGGAAACAAAATAAAATGAAATATAATAAATTGTAGGGAAAAAAATCACTGCAAATATTTTTTCATGATTTTATTTCTAAGAGAGTATATTAAAATGTTTTTCCTTAAAACTTTACAATTTCAGAAAGAAAAGCTGATGTAAACCTTAATTACAGCCAAATGAGTAACAGAGATTATTATTTTGCAGTTTGCACAATTTATTCCACTTCTAGCAACACAAAAGGGTCTTTAATATTGCTCAAGTTCAATTGGATAATATGGGATTTAGAAATAGGCTTTACACTTTAGCAGCATACATAATTAATTTTTGAGCTTGTGATCTTTCCATTTAAAAGTCCAGAAAATATAATAACTTTTATATTTTTTAAAAAGACTAAAAGGAGACAGTGGGTGATTTTTTAAGGGTTTGAATCTACTTCAGTTAAAATCTGTTTGCATTAACAAGGTCTGGATGAAGAATGACTTTGTGTCATATCTTTAAAGTGCAAAATTTAAAAAATAATGGTTATAAAAAATAGTGAAATATATTGCTATGAAATTCACAGCTATACAATACCTGAAGTTGGCATCTTGTGCCATGCAAAATTGAGTTGGTTATCTAAAAAGTTGTCCCAATTTCCTAAAGAAAAAAATCTGGTTCATAAAAAGTTTTTAATTTATGAATTTCAAATATTATTTCAAGTGGGTTATTTGCCAGATCATGAGAAGCATTACATGTCAATTTTCTGGCTAATTTTGACAAGAGTTATAGTGATATAAAAGGATAGTTTTTCTGAAATCTATTATTCCTGACTTAATCTTTCTTAGTGAGATTAGCATTTAAATTATCTTCCATCATTTTAATTTAAGCCTTTAACAATGGCTGATGGCTATGCCTTCACCAAATGTCTTGTTCATATCAGCCATCATTTAAATCCTAGAGGAAAGACATAGATATGTTCTAGGTGAAATCCTAATTGAAGCATGATGAAACATATTCAAGCAGAGATAGACATTCAATATGCTCTTAATTATATTAACTCAGTAGCCTGTTGTTTTTATCCACAAACCCTAATGTAGGTGAAAATATCTAAGTCTGACGTCAAGCTGTTCTTGGAAAAAAAAAAAAGAAATAAGAAAGCTATTTACAATTCATTGCAGAGTTGTCTCGAAAAAAAACATAGGTTGTCTCCAAGGTAACAAGAGCTCAATCACCCTGTGGAAACTACAGCTTCAGTGGCGACTGCTGATCTGTTACTAGTTGCAGAATCTATGTTCAGAGCAGTCAAAAAGAGAGATGCATTTTTTAAGAAAAATATTAGGAAAATGTACCATTTCATCAAAATCTTAAGCTGAAATTTAAGGAACTAATTCACTGTATTTTTATCTAGTCAGTTCAACATTTATTAAACACGGATAAAAATTTAAACAATTCCTCTTCACAACAGGAAGTATTGTATTCAAGAGAAGTAATTCAAATTATTGGGCTTATGAAAAAAATAGTAGCATTTCATGTGGAGCTTTATTCTCTTTCATGTTTGTGTTGGAGCATAGCTAGAAACTGCTTAAAATAAATACATAAGGTTTTAATCAGGATAATGATGAATTATGTCAAAATCTACAGTAATAATAGAATATATAGATATTAAAGATGTCTTATAGGTACAAAATAAAAAAATATCAAGTAATATATTCCTTTCACCAAATTACGCAACTCGTATATCAAAGCAGTAGTGTAAGAATAATGAATTCTTCTTTTGCTATCAACTTTAGACTGATAGAAAACTCTTCTAATAGGTGCTTCTTCCAAAGGCAAAATAGTGTTCCCTATCAGCTGGAGTAGCATAAGCATGGAAAGGCTTTGAAAAAGGACTGAGATCTTATTTTAAAGATAAAGTTTTAAAACAGTACTTGTATATTTTCTAGGAATTCAAATAAATTGTATATTCAAATATATTGTATATACCTGCACAAAATACAAACATGATCTTACCGTTTAGAAGTGTCTATTACTTTCTAGTGACTGTATTTCTACGGTCATTGACAGTAAGTAAATGTGACAAATTTGTACATGGAACACACAGATAAAAGGACAACGTTGTCCAAACTAATATTTCTTTTTAACACCATTGCATATTCAAATTTTGTGTCATTTTAACTTCAGATTTTTGGTTTCATATGGTAATGTGTTCCCCTGATTCAAGGTTGTCAAGAGACTTCAGATATATTTTGGCTCAAGAATGAGGCTTGTGGGCTTTCTTAAACAATATGTTCCACAAAAATCCACATTTCACTTACAGTAAAGTCTTTCAAGGCTTTTAAGCCTTTTGTTCTTTTATTGTGATTATTAAAACTATTAAGATAAGGCTAATCCTATGTTCCACATAATGATGGCATGTAGGTTTCTGAGGGCACAGGACTTTCTAGTCTTTTTTAGAGGCATAAATGAACAGGAAAATGCACCTAGCTACTGGGTTATTTTTTAGTGAATTGGAATTTGCTTTCTGCCTACCATAAATTGACATATTTGAATACAGAACAAAATATTCTTCAGGCTATTGAGTAATCATTAAAAAAAAAAAAAAAAAAATGTAGCCCAGAGTAATATTCTTAAGGAAGCCAATGACGTCAGGATCACTTTGACAGTATGACAGTACTGCAGATCCAAGTATATGTGGCTTTAAATAACACTACCATTTTCAGTCATTGATTCTTCTGTGATGCCAGAGTATCCCTATCACCTATCTCTGTTCCCTAGTGTTGCATTGTCTTGGATGCTACTCCACATCATTCCTTTCTTGGCAATGGGACAGTTTAGTTTGCATTGTCTCTTCCTAGAGCAGGATGTGAAGAGCGTGGGTATTTCATTCCTGGGCAAAGAGCATCCTTCTTTTCCCCCACACTGGCTGAATTTCATCCTAGATGCCACAGGTTCAACAGAGGAGAAGGGGACCAGTCCTATATCACAGATGATCATCCGTGTAGCATATGTGAGCTGCAACTTAATGTCATTCAGAGGAATTAATCAAATCCCTACTGCTTACATCTAGAGAAGAGATGAAAATTACAGGGATAGAAATGGGCCTGGGTTAGGTTTGTCAGAGAGTAGCAAGAGTAGGACTTCTTCCCAAGGGAAAGAAGTTGGAAGCTGATTTTTCCCCTCTGGTGCAATCCCAGAGCATACAAAGAGGAAAAGCTGAGTTATCTGAGGATGGAAGAGGCTCAGTCAAAGATCAGATCACCAGACAAGGCTATAGTGTCAATGCATGCCCTAAAACAGACTAGGAAGCAAGCCAACACAGCAAAGTCCTCATCATGGACACAGCTAGGCACCACATAGCTGCAACAAAGCTCAAGTAGGGACCAAGGGCAAGCACGTGGACATAAATGCAGCTCCTGAGCCAAAGGGCACAGGCCAAGGTGACTCTTCTTATAGCCTTTTCTCATACACCTCCATTTCACAACTTAGCTAAGCTCACAGTTTTAAGTGCAAGATAACACATTCGTGCTGCACCTGAGCTAACTTTAAACATGGGTAGCCTTTGGAAGCAGGAGGCTGCAGTGGGAGAGCTTGCAGAGCCAGCTGATGCACTCAGATTCCTGAAAAGTAACTTTCATTTTATGTTTTGGGCATCTTCTGAATCTGAAATTCAGAAATGTGAAAAATTCGTGATATTCGGGAAGTGTCAAACATGACACTACATGTCAAAGTCAAATATAAGTTCCATCAAGGTTTTTTAAATCTTCAGTCTTACATTTTCTATGCATCTTGGCCACTGCCACCTGCTCAAAGAAGGGGAGAAGCAACAAAGAAAGTAGGAAAAGCTTAGTATTTAAAACAAAGCAAAACAAAAAATACTCACCACCACCACTAACTCTAGAATATTTCTTATGAATCTAACTGCATTATGAATGTTAGAGTGATTCTAATAAGTAAATAAGTAGCCAATATATATGGGGATCACATCCTAGGAGAAATCCATGGCTGAGATTTAGCATGAAATATTTGTCAGATTAGAAAAAGAAATGAGTACAAATAAGACTGTTACTGAGCAACCAAAGGAAAAAAAAAATGTGGGAGAAACATCAAATAAAATGTTTTCTATCGGTAATTTGCCCAACTGCCTGTCAAGGCTTTTTTAGATTCTCTTTTATATAATTTGCCACTCATGTCAAAATTAATATTGTCATAAAAATAGGTGTTCTAGCAATACTTAAATACCTTGTCAAATATAAAGGAAAGAATTTTACTGAAGCATTCCATTAAGTTTGAAACTGAAAGAGATTTTTTGAGAGAAGGTGCAGATTCATTAGGTTTTTCAAAACAGAAAAAAATAGTCAAAGCAGTTGGTGTGCAGAAAGTAAAATCCCTCTGATACTTCTTGTTAGTGGCAAACAAATTTGGTTCTGTGCTGACTTAATTATCACTAGCTTTGTTTTCCTAATACAGCATTTCTATGCTGAGAATTTCCATTTTAGCAATTACTGTTTTATGCTAATTGTTTTATTATATATTTTTATTTTATTAAGCTAATAAATTCCATTTGACTTTCAGGCAAATAGCATTATTTGAGGAAAAAATAGTAGGAACCAAAATGCAAACTTTGAATTTGTAGAGTCATCCTGTCAAGCTTTTATTTAAATAGCTAGGTGGGTGCTAGAAATTCAGACTGTATATATAGAAGATTGAATAGGAAGATAGTAAACTAATTTTAAGTACCCGAAATGAAAAATGGTGACTTTGTTTTACCAAATACACACTATTAGTTCAGCATACCAGTAGCACCCTCCTCCTTTTGTGCTCATTAGACCTGACTTTCCTTTTGGCAGTACTTGTCTAATTTTCACTCTAGTTCTCAGACTGATTTTGCGTCACTGGGATGAAACATGCCAGCTCTCTGCAGTGTTGTGCTAAAGGTAATCCAGAAGTACAACTGAGAAAGGGCTTAGTGTTTTTTTTTTTTTTTTTTTTTTTTTAATCTGGGGGGAATAGGACATTCAAAGATGCTAAATAACTAATAATTCTTAGAATAGTGTCAGTGTGAGAAGTTTAAGCAATGATTTGAAGCCATATAACTTCTGAAATGCCACTGGATGGGTCTTTTGAAAATCAACAGCTTTATTAGATTCAAAGTATTACAAAATCCAGAAATCTTCATTTAAATGTTAGATACATTTCTATCTTAATTAGATATATCATAGTGATATTTCATGCCATGAAATAGCAAGCTGAACAGAATTTGGTTTCCAGAGAAACATCTTCATTAAATGAATTTCCTGATCAAGTGCATCCTGATTAAATAAAAATATATTGATTATTCGCATACTTAGCATAAGTCCGTTGGCTTGATATGACTTTTGGTTCATAAACAGTTTTTTTTTCATTCACAAAAGTTAGCTTTTATAAGATTCAAAAATATAGTCTTTATGCCCTTGTCCTAGCATAAGCAGGTGGTAGAAGGGAAGTATGAATATTTTTCTCAGAATTATTTTTCCCATTTCTCCACAAGTAGAAAGAGGACATGGAATAATATGTGGATTAGAGGGATTAGCTTTGTGGCATTATCACAAGAAATATTTTTAAATGATTAGATTTTTATCAAAAAGGTGTGGGGATGTTTTTTATAATTTGGTAATTAAGTAACTTTTTAAAGTAAAAAATACAGATATTTTTATTTTTTCTTTTAAAGTATTATTCAGAAATGGTTTCCTGTTTCAGGATGAATTTCTAATTGAGGAAAAAAAGATATTCATCCTACATTAGTAAGCAGATACTTGGGCAGATATTAGAAAATGAACAAAACAGAAAATGGAAGATACTTGAAGATTTCAGAGGAACACTAAATGATTTTCATTTTGTGCTCTTTGTCTCTGATGTGTGAAATCTCAGAATTTTGGGTGTGCTAATTATTATTCATCATTTGAAATATCTGGCAATTTAGTTGGAAGATTCCACAGAGAAAAAGCTTGCTTTAAGAGCCTAAGCACATACTATGATTCCATGATAAAGAAATGGCTCTCTTTTAGGAAGTGACCAGATGCAGTTATTGGAATTGATCGTCCCTGATATGATGAACTTCCTATGAAAATCATTGCCATCAGTTCCATTAATTTCTTTAAGCATTAGAAAGTATAAGTAACTTAATACATTATCTCAAATTAGTGCAGGAGAAATTTCTTATGGTTATATTCTGTTAAATTTTGAGAGCAGTATACTGGTTGGATTCAGTAGTCCAAATTACAGCATTTTGCAAGAGAAAACATAACCCTGTCTAAAGTCTAAATATTATTTCTCTTCAGAGCTTTGATTTTTGATCTACTAGGTGATGTGCTGAAAACTACAAAGAAAAAAAATCATAACAATTTGTAATATCAGAAAGCCTACTATTACAGAATATAAAAGAACACAGTATTGTGAAATATACCTATTCTCACTGTTTATTAACTTACATCAATATTCTCATTTAATTACATTAATTGTCAGTTATCTAACACCAAAACACATACGCAGTCCCTATCACAGCATAAAAACATGCTGTCTTTAGAGTTAAGGATGATGAGGGGCCTGGAACATCTGCCCTATGAGGAAAGGCTAATAAAGCTGGGCCTGTTCAGCCTGGAGAAGAGAAGGCTGAGAGGAGACCTCATCAGTGTCTATGAGTACCTCAAGGGAGGCAGTGAGGAGGATGGGGCGGCCTCTTCTCAGTGGTGGCCACTGACAGGACTAGAGGAAACGGCCACAAACTGAAGCACCAAAAGTTCCACAGGAACTTAAGGAAAAATTTCTTGACAGTGAGGGTGACAGAGCCCTGGAACAGGCTGCCCAGAGAGGTTGTGGAGTCTCCTTCTCTGGAGATCTTCCAAACCCACTTGGACGCAGTCCTGTGCCACATGCTCTAGGTGACCCTGTGTGTGCAGGGTTGTTGGACTAGATGATCTCTAGAGGTCCCTTCCAACCTTAAGCATTCTATGATTCTATGATTCTTGGTAATCCAGATTTTCTAACCCCCCTCCACTTATGCTGCTGATGCTAGTTCTAGGAATATAAGGATACAGACTTTGGGAATTAATTAAAAATAACAGCTTAAATACTTCCTTGAGAATTTTATTTTCCTCTACACATTGGGGAAAATAAGGTAACTCCAAAATGAATGTGATCCACTCAATCTCCATCTTGTTGCTCAATACAGATGAAGAAATGTTATGCTAAACATTCCAGTGGCTGTTCCACTGTCCCTGTACTGACTTGAGCACAATAATATTAAATGTAAAAACACATAGCAATGACATATTTCGCATAATGTCATTACAGTCAACTTTTAAACATCAAACACAGGGAAAAAATAAATTCTTGATATGTAAATTTATGGGGTTACATGTGACTGTAGTATATATTAGATTATAATACAGTTCAACAAATATGTCAGCATGATTTGAACTTTAATGAGCTTCTCAAACAAATTTTAAGGAGCTGCCATTTTGATTGAAAATCTGCTGAGAGTTGACCATTTTACATGAAAGAAAAGTAACTGGTATCAAAGTTTTAAAATGTTTTCAAGTGTAATTTATTTCATGCATAATTTATTTGCAAACATTTATATCAAGGTATTAACCTTAACGGTAGCCCCTTCTAAAACATTTCTGACAAGGACCACAAATGTCTTTGCTAGTTTTTTCATATGGCTATCTCTCTTCTGACAGTGACTGAGTATTTAAATAGGAAAATTGACAATCCAGTGTGTTGAGACTACAAGATAAGGTACTTGTACAAAAGATGCAAATACACATTGTGTTAAGATGTCCATAATATTAGTCTCTGTTTGGTGAACTTGTTTCACAACATGACTGTTTTTTTCTCATTTAAATCATCTGAAATCTAGATACAGACAAGGGGTTGAGAGGAATAAACCTTAAATGTAAGATAGTTCGTGCATGTGGTATTGGCTCCTTCTTACTTACTAAATTGCTGGGTCATAGAAATACCGTCTCAGAGTATAGATCAAAAACTAGTAAATTAAAAAAAAAAAATGGAAATAGTAAGAATGGAGATTATGATTAAATTAGAAGAGCAACAGGTTTAATTTCAAATGTTTTCTGTAATATATTCTGTAATTTATTGAAAACTTATAAAAGTTATGAGAAGTGCTGTTAGAAAATTTATTATCAAATATTTGCAATTACAGTCTTTGAAAAATAAAATGTGTTCTATATATCATTTTTCTTAATATTAAATGATTTTTTTAAAAAAGAAGTCTTAATTTCCCTATACGAAAAAAAGCATAAGGGCCATTCATTACTGTCGGGGAGCAAAAATGTCAGACCACATCCCTTTGCATCTCATGAATACAAATTCTGCACCCTGACAGAAAACTATGCAGAAATCGTGAAAGATGTTTGCAGACCCACAGAATACATTAATAATGTATTTTTAGATCCTTTATATGTGTATATATATTCTCCTGTCATGCACTTTTGTTTAGTTTCATGATTATTGGATTTTTTTGTGACCCTTGTGTAATCTATGTGCAAACATTTATATCAAGCTATTAACCTAGACCATGCCCAGTGACCCTTTCTACAAACACTACTGTCAAGGAACATATCTGTCTTCTGTTTCACATTTTAATTCCTTTACCTGTCTTTCATCTCATTATTATTTTCCTTCTCAGCAAGGATATCGAAGAGGAAGGTGAGAGCCAAACATGAAGTGTACTGGCATTTAAAATGTGCCAGTGGTTTACAATTCCCAAGAGACCTGATTAAAACTAGAAATTTTAATACCTTGATGCTGATGTTTTAGCAGTGTCAACTGGATTTTGCCCCCTTTTGTCTAGAAGATTCACTGAACTTAATTGACTCAAATGATCCACAAATTTTATTGCTAATGATAATACCAAGGAGGAGATCTCATAGCCTAACAAGTTCAGACGTAAGTCTTCAAAAGGAAGAAATAAACAATCAACCAAACAACAACAATAAAAAAGAAAGCCAGAATCTCTTATTTCTTGAGCTAAAGTATATAGAGTTTTTTCTGAACTTGTATGACAATTGAATATAATAAAACACACAATCTTCCAACACAATGCATAATCCTCTCTTTGGATCAACTTAAGGAACTTACTTTGCAGTTTAATAACAGAATCAGGCTTTTTGGAGAAAAAAAAAAAAAAAGTTAAAAGTTTAGGCAACTATCCTGTTGATTACAAGTATCCAAATTAAAGACTAGTAGAAAATAAAATTGTCCTTCCTCATAAAAATTCCATAATCATTATTAGCACAAATTCTATAACTCATATATTGATCTTTTCTCATTGTCTCATATCTCTTGTGCACACTTAACGGTGATATTCTAGTTCGCAGTATGCAAGACATAAATAGCATGTAGCACTTTTGGAATTACTACATTTTTTTCCTTCCATTTCTATTATAATTTTAATGTAGATAAATAAAAAATAATGTATCCGGAGGGCAAAAATATAATTAATAATTTTCAAGGCTAAAAATGTAGACTCTGAATTGGCCATTTCCACTCATTTGGGGCTATACAAGATTAATTTATGGAAAAATCAGCTTGAAGTTCTGTAGTAATCAGCAAGGCAAATCAAATGATGTAAGCTAATAGGAAAGAAAGCTGGAACTACTTGATTGTGTTGTTGTTAATGTTGCTATTACTGCTAATTTTCTTTATTACTACTAGTTCTTCTTACTACTAGCTTACTACTTTCATCCTTAAAAAAAAATAAGGCAAAGGACTAATCATAAATACTTTATTTCTCTTAAAAGTTGGAAAAGTGACTGTCAACAACATTCCATAGATGGCACATAGTATCCTCATTTAACTGATGTCCAGAATGCTCAGAGAGAGAGATACTTTCTGGATCTTTACAGTATAATTCTGAATATGATTAAAAATAAGTCAGGCTGTAGTGTACAACAGAACATTTATTTCATAGAATCATAGAACGCATAAGGTTGGAAGGGACCTCTAGAGATCATCTAGTCCAAACCCTGTGCACACACAGGGTCACCTAGAGCATGTGGCACAGGACTGCGTCCAAGTGGGTTGGGAAGATCTCCAGAGAAGGAGACTCCACAACCTCTCTGGGCAGCCTGTTCCAGGGCTCTGTCACCCTC
>VZSV01000040.1:3417756-3432922 GCA_013398735.1 Nothocercus julius
TATATATATATATATATATATATATGTTTTTTTTTTTCCCCACAGAGGGTCAATAGCAAAGGTGGTTATAAAAAGCAAAACATATAGGGCAAAGCATGTGAAGAAACAGATGGGAATAGAGAAAAGATAGCCATGTACAACATAGTGATATGCAGTTCTAGGTCCAGTAATTAATCAAATCAAGGACATTTTACATAATTTTAAAATTACAGTACAGCTGTGGATCAGTAACTCATGAAAAATCTCTACATACCAACTATGATAATTTTATCGGTGGATAATTTTGAGTAGTATTTAAAGCAAGTTAATATCAAATGCAAGGTGATATCTGTTTTATACTAGAAAAAAAGAGTAGAATCATCACAAGGGACTGCGTGGATACATTGGAAGTAGAAGAATTCAAAAATATTCAGAAGTATACTTTAAAGGATGCTGTAACTCATACTTTATGAAATAATTACTTACCTGCTTTAAAATTTAGAAGCTATTTTAGTCACCATTCCAAGGGTAAGGGTAAACTATCTGGAATATTAGCTTTCCAGTGCAGAAATCTGAAATTGTCTTCAGGTTGTTCATCAAGCCCCTTCCAAACGTTAGGTGCTCTATAAACAATATCAGCAATTTTGTTCTCCTTGAGGTACTGGGGATGAGCAGATAGAAAATTACTTGACCTCTGGCAACCTTGGTGTGTGAATCTGGAGAGGATAGAGTATGTATAGACAAATATCCAGGAATATTTCAGTTCTCTAAATCGAATAAGTATCCCTCTTTACCAAATATTTATTTTTAAGATATATTTTAAATCTTGCTAATTTTTTCAAAGGAAGTGTTTGACTATAATCACACTGGAAGAGGTGCCTGGATTTAATAGAGGACAATTAAGGAGCTCAACAAAGAAATGTTTTATTTGTCTCTCACTGTGGGTATTTCATAAAGAAAAGTGAAAGTCTGCAAGAAATGATAATGATGGAAAATATAATGAATTATGGATATTGAAAAAAATGTTAAATGAGTTACTTTAGGCAACATACAGCCATGGAATTGCAGATAAAATCATTACCTAGTACTTTATGAGCATTTAATCTATTTCTTCACATGATTCACAATGATAGAAAACCAAAAGAATTTGGAATAGATTTACATATATATGATACACATGTGAACCAAATCATGCCTAAAAGTTTTAGACTGAAAATAGTTTTTCTTCCTACCACTTTCCTTTCAAGGCATCTATTATTTAAAAATATTTACAGGTTTCAGTGTTGTTTGATTTGGATTCTTATAGAAAACACACTGTATTACTGTTCTCTTTTCTTGAGTCCATTTCTTTGTCTTGAAATCTCACACCCTGGATTACCAAAACCCATATAGGATAAGAACATGACTAGAATAAGGTTCACCTAAATTTTAATGTTTTAGTGTCCAATATAATCAACAGAGATCTAGTTAATAGAGTTGGTTTACTCTAGAGAACTGCTGATCTTCTCCCACAGTAGACAGTCATATTTACTATACAGAATTAGCTTTACAGAATTCATTGGCAGAACTGACCAAATCACCATTGGCCATACTGGGAGGTTATACAAATACCTCAAATTACCTCAAATCAAGGGTACCTCAAATCAAGGGTTTCATGTTTGAAGCTGTATCTCCCTCCATTTATAGCAGAATGAACTGGATCCCTCTGAGTCCAGCGAATTGGACAAAGCAGAGATCTTTGTCCATTCACACAATGTGATAGCTTTGCAGCTTTACTGGGATGTCACCACCCTTTCTTTACCATTTGAATTCCTCAGTTCTACCTGTCCAATAGTGTCTTCATTTCTGCTCTATCAAAAGTGTCTCTTCCACAATCCTCCTCCTCTTGTCATTTCACCTCTGTCTTGCTGTCTTTTTATATCCTTTGCCATTTATTTTTTTCTGACTAATTAAATCCAGCAGATAAATATATGATCATAAAGTGAACAAATATTTGTTGCTATATTTGCTATTTATATTTTATATGCTTTACTTCTTTTACCTGTGCCTGTTTTTCACTTTGTACTATAAATTCTATAAGGTTTAATAGAGAGATATACTATAAAGTAAACTTACCTTAAATTTACTTTAGAGTGGGAAATTTAGAAGTTAAGAGTTCTAGAATCTGGAGTGGGAACTTTAGAGTTGGAACTTTACTTTAAAGGGGAACATGGCTATTTTATATATTACCACGGTCAACATGAGGCTTCAGAGATCAAACAACATAACTTCTTCTATCTCTGAACACTACAACTTCCTGTTTATATCCTTTTTACTTTTTTAGGTACTTAAATCAAAAGTAGTACACCTATGACTATTTATAGTTCTGAATGCACTGTCACATTGCTATTAACTCAGTATAATCGTATCAGCATTAAAGTAAATTCAACAGTAAGCTCTTCATTAATCATTTTTCTTCTTGCAGCTTCAACTTATTTTTAAATATTTTCTTTCACATGTAATATTGAATTTATTTATTCTTGTTTTTTTCTGTTCTTTCTTTCTTCCTCTATTTCTAGCAGTTCTCTGTTGCACCTGAGAAAATCTTGACTTCCTATGAAACAAAGATTTTATGAAACACCAGGAAGCCTAGAAAGTTAGAAAGTCAGTTAGACAATTAAAGTCCCACATAATCTGTACGTTTCAGTAATGTTTGCAGTTTCCTATTTTTCTTCTAACATCACACTAGTTTTTATAAGAAGGTACTTGTTCATATCTTCTCTTCCCAATCATGTAAATATTTTATGAGTTTGCAGCAAACAGATATGGTGGTTGGTATTAAAACCAGGAAAAATACATAATGTCTGCTAAAAATAAAAAACAACATGTTTAAAGACGAATGAGGAACTCAAATTACATCAATTTTCTATGGTCAAGTACAGAGATGGAACTTCAATAAAATACTGAAGTACATGCTAAGGTTAAGTTTAATGTGACTTTTAATTTACTCTTAATTACTTAGTAATTACTTTCTGCAAAGATAGACATTCATCATAATCATTTTGACAAGCATGGATGCATAATACATAATCCCATGGGCCCGCTAGAGTCAGTGGATGTCCCTTATTCAGAATAAATACGGGACAATGAAATGATGCAATACCTTCTATATTTCATATTTATCTGAATTTCTTTACCCAAATAAATGCACTTATCTGCAGTTATTTGTCCATTACTCTTTTAAGTGAATTACTAGACTTTTATACATTAATTTATTATTAGTCTAAACTTTAGGAAAGCAAGTTTCACATTTTTCTTATATGCTTCCACGTTGACAAAGATTTTGACCTAATATTGTATTATATGTTTAAGGATGCATTTAGGATGAAAGGTACCTTCAAAGAGCTTTGTAGTCAGAAGATATTACTGTGCTGAGTTATGGCAATTAGTCAAATTGTTGAGTCACTCCTTTTTCATGTATTTGTCTTGTTTCAATAGCTCTATTCACTTAGATATCTCAGGGAACACCCACTGCCACCTTTGGAAGAAAAAAAATGTCATCACAATTACTGTAATGACATCCTTCCTTAGGAACTCTTATCTCCCCTGTTGTTATATTATTTAATTTATCTCTGAAATAGATATATAAAAGACTTAAAAGATAGAAGAATAGTGCATAGTACTTTCCTATTTTACAGATGAAATTCTGATGTGTATATCTTTATGCAAAAAAAAAACAAAAATCATGTATATATAAATATATGTATGCATGCATTGTGTGTAACTTGAACTCATGCTCACATTCAAGCTCAATCCTATCTTGCTTGCTGGTGCTATCTACTGCTGATAAGTAAATGCTGTGATGCTATTTAATAACTTGTGGATTTAAGTGGTAGTTTTTGGCTTTGCATTTCACCTCAGAATCATTTTCTTGCTCTTGAACACTCTAACCTAGTGTTATACTACACAAGAGGATTCTCTACAGCTCTCAGAGCAGCTCTCATTTCTCTTATTTTTGGACAGTATGGCAGGAGTACTGTGGGGTCTATTTGGGCACAAGAGAGCTATCTTTACAGCAGCTGGTGAATGCTCTAACCACAATCCAATGGAGGCAATATTGAAGACTTAACTGGAAATTCTCCTAGCAATTTTCTGCTGCATAAAATAGATCTCTCTCTGTTAGAAATAAAACTTCATGGAACAGTTAAAGAATAAGGAAGAATCCTAGAGAGCATTCAATTCTTTTCCAAGTAGAAGACTTGGCTATAATACGAGATGAAAAACATATCACTGTTGATATCACCAGGAAAAAAAAAAGAAAAAAAAGTGCTGATTAATCAGCATGTGGAAGAAGATTTGAAGATTTTCAGGACATACAGTTCAGAGACATGCAGAAAATGAATGCCGCTATGTGGAAATTCCTGGCAGTTATCCAAAGTCAACATAAAAAAAAAAAAAAAAATCAAGTAAAGATAAGATTGTTTTAAAATCAAACACATGCCTGTGATAAATTCCACAGCTACTTTCACAAAGACAACCTGCCACTGACACGATGGGAGATGACCTTGGGAGATGAACTCAGCAGTGAGCTCCTGGAGCTGTGTATCCTGCTCTGTGTTCCAGCATACCTGGGTCATAGTTGAGGAATCAAAATGTGGCGAATGTGCTTCTCTTTTTACTCTCACAAGAATTTAACACACACACTTGCCAAAGAGAGATTTTCTTCATGGTTAATCTCTGCCTAAACTTCCAGTGATCTTTCCACAAATCGTGTCCCTTGCTCGCCACACTCTGGGGGGTCCTTGGCATCTAGTTCAAATTACTGAGACTGGTATGCAGAGGAAGGCATAAAATAGAGTTTGGGATCAAAAAGAAAGCACAATTACTGTTTATTGTGAAGGATTTTGTGACAAGGATGGTGCCTTCATAGATTGTTTTCAAACAGCAAAGATGATGTAGGTTCTCTACTCCTTCCTTCTGATGCTTGCTTCTCTGGAAGTCTAATATTCTTCTGAATATTCACTTATTCTTAAACCAGCTCCTGATTCCCCAAATTGCACAGGAGTCTTTAGGACCCTGAAATGGAGGAGCAAGAGAGGGCTCTTGGCAAGATAGACTCCAGGCAATGGCAGAACTGCTACCTAAACTCACACATCTGGTCATATGGCAAACAGAAGGCATATTCCTGCACAGCCTGGTCTGCCCCTTTAGGAGGCAGCACAATAGAAAAATAGACACCAGTGTTTTGATCACATTAGTAAATTAGTGCTGAAAGAGAGAGAGAGAGAGAGAGAGCAGGAATACTTCTTAGAGGTGGAAGCTAGCAGAGGGACATCTCCAAAATACGAAAGGTGGCTTGACTCTTAGCAAATTGCTTTTGAATGATGTTCTTGAGGAATATTTTATACTCCTGCTTTGATTTATGGAGCAGCATTCATCTCTCTCTTTGTTTGTTCCAGAATGAATTAAAGATAAGAATTCTCTACACTGACATTCACACCCTGTCTGTTAACTTCTTATCCTTGAATTGTTCATCTGTACATAAAATTTTATTGGTCTGTGTGCTTAGACAAAAAGTAAGCTTGTTTACTTTCCCCTGAACAAAACTGTTTGGCCTATACTGAGCTCAAATTGTCTTTAATTCACCATATTTCCTGTCCTTTAGACAGTGATGTGGCCTATGTTATTTTGACTTCTTGGCATTTCTTCTCAGTGATACCTACAAGCTTTATCTCTGTTATTGCTGTGACCCAGGAGTAATCATAGCATGCAAGGATTAAAGTCTGTAAGAGTTACCTATTAGTTCTCTCCTCTCTGAACTTCACAGGGAGCTTTTGTGCCTGCAGAATATATAGCAAGTCACTGTACAGGCATCATGGGAAGCATCCAAGAGGGAGAAAGAAGGCCTTATTGGGAAGCAGAAATTGCTTGGATACTAGTCAGTCTCCATGGAAGGAAAAGTTTATTTGAAAGGCCAGGGACGTCTGCTGGTAAAGCATTTTACCAGAATATATGAAACCATATTACATTGCAGGAATGAGTCGGAAAAGGGCAGGAGAAGGAGTCACTGCTTAAAGACACAGAGGAAATGGGACAGGAGAAGAATGAAGATATGAAATGGATCAGTGCTCCAGGGCACAAAGTCTAAGTCATCTGTGAGTCATGGGAATGCTGTGCAGTACACTTGCAAGCAGACTTTCAGTCCTATATCTTGGCTTATTTACTGGAAATTGCATTGACTGCCAGTTGCATCAGCTAGCTAACCCAAGGGAGCTCAATAGTCCATGCCTTGCAGAGGCTGTGCAGGGCTTCAGACAATAACGATGCATGTTGTTTGCTGATACCAAGATGATAATGCAACATTTTAAATCTTGAGATTAACTATTTGATCATCTCTGTAGCAACCCTTCACAACTGGACACGCCTGTGAGGCTGTTTCTGTCCAAGTAGGAAACACAAGCCACATACCCACATAAAAGCCATCACTAGTCACCCATATTGCATCACTCTTTTATTTATGCATAACCTTTGAAAATGTATGGCACTCATCTGGACTAAGGATAAAGCAGAGGACAAAAAAAGCCCATAAGTGGCTACTTCCCAGTGCACCTGGCTTGTGTGCTGATCTTGATCTGCTTTTGATTACACTCCTTAGGCTTTTTTCTAAAAGTGTGATAGTAGACAGCATAACAGCAGCTGGTTGACTCCATCATCTTGACCTCAGCCAGAAGCAGAACTTTTACAGTGAGAAGCGCGTGTTACAGTGCAATACAAAAATATCCCACCATATGGGAAATGATACTTTGACTGAAGTTCAGTGTAGAACAGGAATGTGATGCTACTTGATTAGCCTGAACCCCGAAGTAGATATTGCCTATAAAAGATTCTTCGGTTGCAGTAGGAGCATTCTGGATTATGATCACACAGAAAATCCGTAGTAGAATATAGCTGTCTACATTACAGTGCTATAACCTGCTTGGTCTTGTTTGTGAACAGGCTGCAGATTTCAGAATTGATTTTTTTTCTGTTCTATTATGTATCAGATGCATCATCAATGATATATCAGGTGAGTCATCCTTCATACTTTTTAAAAGAAATTAAATACCAAAATAAAAAGAGAAAGAAAAAAAAAAGTCAGAATAATCACCATTTTTTTTCTTCTGTGAGATAGGACAGAAGAAGTTATAGAACATTTTTAGTCTTCTGGATTAAGAAAAGATATAAATTTGTGTTGTGAGCCATGAGATAGGCTCTAACATCCAGATATTTGGATATTATTGGAAGAATTTTTTCCCGTCTTTGCAGTAGTTCCGTTTTCTTTTTTTGTTAGAAATGCTGTTGAATGAAGCATATTCTCATAAGCAATCTTTGTATAGCAGACTGTGCTGCAAGATTTTGAAAGATGCTGCTCATTTCAACATCTCTCATTTCATTTGCTAATGTGCAACTGTCTTATACCTTACTGCACCTTAATTTATGAATTTTGCAGGTCTTCAATCTAGGTATTTTGACAATGTGTGAAGTGTCTGAAGAAAAAAATCTAGAACTTCTCATTCACATTTCTTAATACTCTTACCTTATTTTTGTACCATAAATGGAAAATAAATAACCTTACATGTATGACAGCAGCAATATTGCTGGTTTCAAGCATTTTGTCTTCTCTCTAATGGTTCTGTGAATATCAATTGGTATTAACTAGTATTTGAATAAGGAATATTTTGCTTTCAAGCTTCTTTTATAGCTTTTTCACCAAGAGTAATTACTCATGCATTATTTTGTCAATTACAGTAAAACAAAGAATAGAAAATGTGGCAAATAAATAGACAAAACCTTCTTTCTAATAAAACATAATGAGTCCTTTATCCATATTCTAAAACTGAATAGCAAAACATTTACCACCTAATGATGCTTATGAATTATTTAACTCCAGTGCCCTTACAATAACACAAGTGTTTAAGGTCATTGCAGAATCAGCAAATAAGACTGTGAAAGAAACTAAGAATAACATTGCTGTTTATTTGATTTAGGATACTTAAAAATTAGAAGAACAGACAGATTTTCAAAGGAGACTTCACTAAGTGTAAAGAGTGTTCAACAAAACTATCTCAAAGCTGTTGTCATGAATGTGAAGCTGAGCCCTTGTTGATAGTGAGGTTAATGACATGCAAAAGATGGCAAAGTGAATAAGTCTAAGAAAATCAACAGTGAAGAATGTATTTAAAAGAAGAGATACAGCTAAAAGAGATTATTTAAGAGTCATGTTGAAACTATATTTTTTTGGAAGGAGACTATTAATTATTCATTTCTGTGTATTAATGCCTTTAAATATTTAATATGAATAAATATAAGGTAAAGATTCCAGTCTTTAATAGAAATTTAAGCCAATATTTTTGTAGGCAGATCATGTCTGTTATCCTCTCTCTCCCATGAACTGGTGTTCATTTAGCAGAGCAAATCTGTAGTTTCTTAGAGTGAGACATTAAGGCTTCTGCTCTTTTACTTTTCTACTTTTCAGAGTAAATAAATTAGTGTTTAACATTTTTGTCATGATAACATTTGACAATGTGATGTGATGAAGTATGTGCAAACCATAAAATATATGGTGGATGAAAAATAAATCTTTCAACATGATATTGGGTATGATATACCCAGAACAACTGACATGTAAGTAACTAGCATGTGTAAATACTTAAGATTTGTGTAGTAAAATCCTGTTAGATTTAATCAACATTTTGGTTCTTCTTCTCTCCTAGGTGTACCATATGTTTTTACAAAAGTAATTTTCCCAGGTTTCTTTCAAATTAAAGTTTGTTGTCTGCTGTTTATCTGCATTCTCCTGGTACTTCTTAATTTTGTGAGAGAATGAAGAAAGGTCTAAACATTGTAAAAATGCAATCTTATTACAGTTCTCATTGCCTTTATCTAGGGTAAAGAAATGTACTAAATATGTGAAGAAATATGAAGAAATATACTAATATGCTAAAACATGGTGTCCTCCCCAGTCTTGTGCATGTAAAGTCTTGCATTTTATCACAGCCAAATATACTCTAAACCTATCATACATATGCAGCATATAATTTAAATATATACAGCCATTCTTACAGTCTCGTGATCTCAGGAAGAATACATAATAGTTTATTCTAAAGCACTCTGGACATCCTCAAACTTCCATAGTTAAACATTTTTAGTATTATTTTCTAATGGAGATAGCCGGTCTATCAGAGTTCAGTTTCTGAAGTAAAAATAATTGTGATTGCAAGGTTATAAAAGACATTGAAAAATCATGCAGTCCAGATACTTCATGTTGTAAGAGTTAATATGTTCAAAATGAGTTTGTTCTTTATTATCTTCACTATTAAGATTATTAATTATTAAGATTTTTATCTTCAATTAAAGACACTCTAAAGTCTGCATTTATGAAACCTTTGCATGGTTCTACCACCTTTCTGTTGAAAGAGAGTTGCTCCAGTCTAAATGTTACTCCTTCAGAGCCATTGTAATCAAAAGTTTAGAACATTATCAGTGAGAACAGGCCCATCAAAATGATATTTTGTATGACAAGTATGACAAGCGACAATGATCTTTGTGCCCTTAAACCAAATGTACACTCATGATTTGATTTAGGAGTGGTTTAGGGTAGCAGTCATGAAAACTATTTTGTTTGTGTTATTATACCCTATTAAAACTGAGAAAGCACATTCAAAATGGCTGCATGTTTTGACTCATGGCAAATTTTCCTCTTTCTTGTAAAACAGAGAATTTGTACAGTTCAGTGGCATATGAAAGAGTAAGTAAGATTTTAGTACATAGCTGTGCATATTTATTTATACAGGACTGATTATCCATGCTGAAAGTCAAGAAATATTTTTTTTTAACTTGGCTCAAAATTTTCTGAAAAAAAAAAAAAACAACTAGAGAATATAATACTCGTATGAAATGATCTACCTGCTTTGAATTCCATAAAAAGATGTGCTTAACAATTCTGTAGAGACTGATTCTGATTAAAAAAAAAAAAAAAAAAATCTAGGCCTACAGGTCTTCCTATAGAAGAAATAGAGTGTCCTTATCATGAAGGTTGTTTTTTAAAAAAAGAAAAAATTACTTCCACATTCTGCTATATGGATCTTAGCATCTGAAGGAAATCTCTCAGTGAATACTCATTGTGTTAGGAACTCTATTGGCTTGGGTGCATGAAACAAACTCCAGCCCCCAAAGATATGCTTTTCTGCCATCGTTGAGATACCTATCATATTTTAACTGATTCAACTATCTGTTCTTCACCCATAAGATGATTTCATCCAAGGATGAGACTAAACTGACGGTATGCCTGTTCTTGCCTGCCTATTGCAAGACCAGTTCCTATTTCACTTTGGAATAGCTGTTGCCTGCTCTCATAGATTGAATGTCCAGCAGTGTTTGGAGAGCACAAGACATATCACTAGCACATACCTTTCAATTTGATTTAATCTAAAAGGATTCAGGATTATTCTGAATTATTCTGGATTATTCTGATTCAGGAATATTCTGTAAGAGGAATCAAAGTGTTCTAAGTATGGAAGAATGTGAATCTCCATTCACATCAAAAGTGCAGTCTGAGTCCAAAACCAAAGTTCTAAAGCATCCAAAATATCTCTCTCTTTTTTTTTTTTTTTTTTTTTTTTTTTTTTTCTTTTTAAGTAAGCAAGCTATTGTCGAACAAACTGCATTCAGACATTTCAGGAGCTCTGCTGAATTAGATGTTCAATATAGAATTTAATAAAACATTGTGCTTAACTCAGATTTAATCCATATTAAAAAACGTATAGGTGAACACAATTCACAGGCTGTATTTGGTGTATTAGTAAGATTTTAATTAGTAAGTTTAGTAAGACATTAGAATGACAAAAAAATATACTTCTTAACATTAAAATAAACAGCATTATGGAAACCATATTCTGAAGTTCTAGCTTTTAACATTAAGAGATTCAGCAAACTTTCAGGCATTATAACATAACATTATTGATATTCATCATTGTACTATGCCCTGCAGCACCACCAAAAAGCTGTATCAACAAAGCTATGCTTTTTGTACTCTCTAACCTATAAATTAATGCATTTGCGCAGAACTCAATTTTAAATTAGAGGTTGCAAAAAATAAATAAAAAATGCCTTTGTTAATTGAATACAAAAAGTAGTTCATATTTCTTATGAATTCAGAAAATTTGTAAGGGGTTTAGTATATACAGTTCGTCTTCTGCATTATTATTGCTCTTATAAGGCTTAGATAAAAATTGAATTTAAATTATATTTTCAGTTGAATTAACAAAAGTATTGCTTCCATATTGTTATTGTCCTTTTTTCCAGTTGGTTCATTGCTCTTCTGTTCCAAAGAATTCCTAAAATAATTATTCTAGAATTCTAACCTTTTAGTATAATCTGAATAGCAGTTAGGTTAAGCTTAGTTATAGAACATAATTATGCTGATTCTTTCAGAAGGGATGTTTAAACTTTGAAAAAGAAGCACTGTTATTTACATATACAAATAAAACTTTGGCTACAGTTCACATGAATTAACATGAATAATCTTTCTTTGGATTAATTTAAACTTATCTATTATTTAAATGTTTGTGGTTTTGGAGTGTTTTCCCACACTGACATTAGCATTAATGGAAAAATGCATTTTTCTTTCACTTTTTTGTACTGGGTTAAGTTAATTATGCTCTCTTTATCTCTCAGTTGCTGTTAATAAACCTCTTTATGTATATCTCTTTTTTTTATGTTATGTACAAGTTACATTTAACAGCTTAATGACTGACTGTAATGATTCATTGATAAGTTATTTTATAAATTTTGCTCTTTACACCCTTTGAGATCAGCTGTCTAAGCAAATCAATTGACCAAGTTCAGAAAGAAACAGTTTTGACTATACATGGGAGCATTCTTTAAATCTTTTTCTTGTAATTATCAGTTCATTCTGCACTTTCAGCCCAGACTCATGTCTGAAACAAAGCTCTACATTTGTGTTGAAGAAAATGAAGGAAATTTTGGTCCAACTTTGTATGATACAGAAATGGGAAATTTTTTCAAGATGTATGAAGTAATTGTAAAATTGTAGTAAAGATTTGTCAATTTAGACAAAAGATATCTAATGCCAATTTTGCATACATTATACCATTAATGTGTCTCATCAGGTGCTACAACCATTGAAAAGTACGATCTGAGAACAAATATATGGATCCAGGCAGGAGTGATGAATGGCAGAAGGCTTCAGTTTGGTGTTGCTGTCATTGATGAAAAGCTGTTTGTCATTGGAGGCCGGGATGGTTTAAAGACATTAAACACTGTTGAATGCTACAATCCAAAGACGAAGGCTTGGACTGTGTTGCCACCAATGTCAACACATAGGCATGGTTTAGGTAAGGAGAAAGCTACCACATTTTTCAGGTATATTCCTTATAATGCAAGCAACTCTTGCTACCCTTAGCACTCTTAATAGCAAAAATAACTTCTTTGAATTAATAACTGCTTTAAATTGTTGAAATTTAAATCGTTGATTTTTTACCATTTACCAAAATATTAATACTGAAAGAAACAGAAAAGGCAGAAAAACAAGAACAGAAATCCTGAATCTTACACAGGTCGATGAGAAAATTATTTTTTTTAACAAATTTTGAAAAAGCAAATCTTTTTAATATCTTACTAAACAAAAAACCTATTATGTATTTTCATTTATCTGATATGGTATGAAGTATGCTGATATTCTGTGTTAGTGATGGACCTTACAATATACAGATAGCAATAACTTCAGCATGACTGATAGAACATGTTTTTCTATAGCTCATCTCAGGTAAGTTTCATTTATGGGGTAATCCGTATGACTATCAGCACTATCAGTGTTAAACATGCTATACTGTATGCTTCCTTTCTCTTTACTTTATGAATAGACACAAGCTAAAGATTGCCTGATAATAGGGATTGTAAAGAAAGGTAAACATGATATCTGAACTCCTTTCCTTTTCTTTTCTTTATTTTCTGAATCCAAATACACAAATAAGAACTATTTCCTTTTATAAGGGTTTGTTAAATCTAACCTTTTACACATTTTCATCTAAGCTAGTGAACTCTTCTCATTTATTGACAATGGAGACAAAAAGGAATTTGGAAAGTATAATTCATGTTATCCATTTTAAAATTTTTCCATAGAATAAAATGAGTCACACCCTAGAATATTATTGGACTATGCATGCATATATGTATGTTGTATATGACCTGACCTGATTTAATTTTTCATTAGCAATGTGTCCTATAATTTCATTGCTTTCCAAGGATATGCAAAAAGACAAGATTTAAATTAATATATTTTCGTATGTCTGGAAGACAATGGAATTATGCCACATACTACTAAAAAGGAGTTAAAATTAAACCAACACAGCACAAATTCTTTTTCACCTTTCATGCAAATTCTAAATCAAGATAATACCATAAATAGGGTTTAAAAAAAAAAAAAAAAAAAGGAAAATAAGAGCACCTGTTGTTATATATTAAGACTGTTTTAAATGAAATTATATCCATCCCATCATACTTAATATGGCACGTTGTAAATAGTACATTTTTATTATCCTGGAGACCAGAGCTCCAGTTTATCACAAAATAATGAGTAAAATATGGCTAGGAACAGTGGAAGCTGACTCAGGTTGTTCAGCTTTCTTTTTTTTTACTGAATTATTTACCTTTTTGTCCTGACACTTCCAAGAAATGTGTTAGCTATGTTAAAATCTTAGTTATTGTATTCATTTTCCTTCTGGAAAATGGCTGGAGACTACCAAGCATGAGAAAATGAGCCTACCAGTCAGTATTTCACTGTCTTTTAAGTCATTAGATATTCCAACTACAATTTACCGTTTTGTTGGTTTTGTTGCTGCCGTTGTTATCTCCATCATCATTATCATGATCATGATATTTTTCAGATTTTTTTAGCTGAGAGTAGAAAGAAATTTGATTTACTCAGGGAAATATGCAATAATTTTATTTCATTTTTGAAATTAAGCAAAACACACTGTATGTTTTCCTTTAAATAAAATACATTTTTTCTTTCATTCATATATCCATACATATTCAAATATATGCATATAACAGGAAAAAAAATCCTTATTTAGTCAATCAAGTGAGTCATTTTAAAATGTTTCAAAAATATCCTTTCTTATTCATCACCTGTAGGGTGATGAGGTTTTCTGTCTTAAAAAAAAGTAATTTAGAATCTATATGACATTCCCACCATCATATAACACAAATAAGGCCTGGGAAAACAATCTGTCCATTTTCTGTTCTGCTAAGGTTGCCTGGTTTGATAAAATCATTATCAAGTCATGACAAATAGAAATGGAAAAGACCTGCTAGGTCATTCTGCCCATTCCCCTGAGTTTCAATCTGTAGCAAGTCTTTTAATGTTCTTCTGTATCAATATCTCCCCAAATCAAAATGCATATTTTTTTTCCTGACATTTGACACTAATAATATGCATTTGTACAGTAGCTGGCATAATGCAGTTTGGCTATTAAACACGGTCCATAGGTTTTACAGTAAAAGGTAGTGATGGGAATCTATGTCAAATGGCACAGTGATACGAAATAGCTCTGTGATTTGAAATTGTTTCCTAAGATCAAATGTAATTATAATGGTGCTGAAATACATATAATGCCTTCTGTGCTAGAGTTCCAGAATTTTGCAGAAACTGTTATTACTTCTAATACTCTTCTCAGAGGAGTGCTAAAATCACAATATCTTGAGTCATTACACACAAAAAAAAACATTAAGAAAACATTAGGAAATGCATGGTAGAGAAAAACTTTTCCCAGTGGCAAGACAGGCTGGGGCTCTGATCAAGCCATTTGTAGTTAATTCTAAAAACCCTTGTTATTTTGGATTGATACTTTTATGGCTGATTTTGAATCAATGAATGTAAAAGGCACCCTTATACTTTAAGTAAAGCCATCCATGAATTTTAACAGAATCACAGAATCACAGAAGGGTTGAGGTTGGAAGGGACCTCTAGACATCTAGAGCATATTGCACAGGGTGGCATCCAGGTGAATTTTGAAGATCTCCAAGAAGGAGACTTTACAGCCTCTCTGGGCAGCCTGTGTTGAGATGATGATGATTGGAAAATAAAAATGATATATTTCCCACAGGACAAAAAAAGGAACTCGCAAGGAATTTGGCCACTTGCGGT
>VZSV01000040.1:3434002-3444054 GCA_013398735.1 Nothocercus julius
CCTTGGGCAGCTGCTGTGCGGCTGATCAGCGGCCCAGCACAGGGAGTGCAGCAGAGTTTGGCCGCGGTGCCTTCACTCCGCTCCACCCTCCGTTACTCCCCTCTGCAGCTGCGGGGAGGGCAGATTGTGGTGCCTAGGGAACCGTGGAGGAGCAGAGTCCGGGCCCACCAACCATCCTGGAAGTGGCAACTGTGTGTCACCCCAAGCAAGCCCCTGGAATGCCAAAACTGCTGTTAGGCCCTAGTTTTTCTCTAAGCTTTCCCTTTTCAAGCAATTCTTCCACAGCTATCTGAATTGTATTTTACATACAAGATTAATAACAGACACCAGTATTTTATACAGATGTCTTTTCACTGATACTTTTTAAAGTATTTAGGATTTACTTTGCTCTAACTAAGATCACAACCAGGAAATCTAATAGCTTTATTCTCTCTTCATACAATCTTAAGTGAAATTATTTGAGTTAAAGGTGATACATGTAGAAATGAGAAAAGGAAAATGAGAAAAAGTCACACGGTGAAAAACATGCTGCAGGAACTTACTTTGGTTGGTTTCAGTGCCATCAACAGAAGATGAGTGGAAGCAGTGGTGACAGGTGAATAAGTGATACTAATGGGCAAAAAATAAAGGGTGAGCTAAGGGACTCATAAATTTTATTTCAGCTAAGAATTATTTTAGTTTATCTGACAAATAAAATAGTATGCCATATAAGAGAGTAATACAAAGCCAGAAAGTGAGAGAAAGGTGCTAATGAAATATGAGGACAATAGAAGAACCTACCTGAGAAAGAGGTAACGAGTTAGAAGTTGTATGCAGAAAGCGAGAACAGGAACGAAGAGGGAGAAAGAGAGAGAGAAAAAAAAAAAAAAAGTAAAACAGACTGTGGATGAACAGTTGATAAATTAAAGTCAGGGAAACATGTATGTAAAGCTGCTTCACATGAGGGAGGCAGAGGCTTGTCTAGAGGAGGAAGGAAGGAGATAGAAAATCAATGATAAAATGCATTTAAATCTTAGATTTAGTCTTCTCTGCCAGGTGCCCTAATTTGCCTCACCCTGTTCACTAGCTATGTAAAAGATGCTTAAGCTCACATTTTAGGCTATGTTTACAATATTTGTTATGCCGAGGCTTGAGCTCTGAGCCTTGGTTTGATGAATTTAGCAATTTCTCTGCCCATACTCCAATGCAGCATTTGCAGGATGATCAAAGTGGGAAGAAGGATGATGAAGATGACAGGAGCTAATAAAACCTGACCAGCTAAGCTTGAAGTCATGTTCCAGGATCCAATTTTCTCCCCCATTCATGGTAGACTGAATTTTTGATACTTGGATCTAGACAAGAAGAACTATAAAAATGCCTTCCCTTTCTTGTTGAGTGGAAAGCACCCAAGGAGGTTATTGTAAAATGGAAGCCTGTGGAAAGTGGTGGGAGAGACATCATTCTCATACGTCAAAGTCGAAATCATTTTTATATGTTTTTGTTTAACAAGATTTGCCTACTCTGTTAAGTGTTATATGAGTGATTGAAAGTCTCACATGGATTCAAGAAATATTATGTGTCAAGAAATATTATCTCCCAAGCAGTGTCCTCAAATGACACCAAAGAGGATCCTGTATTGTGAAGACTTTAATACTTACTGGAAAGAAGTTTCTTTTAGCAAGAATTTCACAGTTTTCTCCAGTGAGATCAGTTTAAGTCCTGAACCATGGGTCAATATCTCACCCTGGGCAGCGCAGTTGCAAAAGAGAAGTTATGCTGATATTCACGACATTTAGTTTAACAAATAATCAGAGTTTTTGAACGTGAGACAGTTACCTGTTGTTTTTTAAGTACCAGTAATGCGCTCGATTTGTAATTTTGCATTTGTCACTAAGCCTGCAAAAAAAAAAAAAAAAAAGTCATCTTAAGAAGTAAAAAACAAGGAAAAAGGCAAGTCATATGTTCCCAGTACTTGATGCTTTAAGAAAAATATAAAAGATTACTTAATTAAAAAAAAAAAAAATACTATTTGGATGTTCTTACATTCTGTCCACTTCTTATACAAAGTATTTATCTATTCATGTCTTACATATGTACAGCAAAGGGAAATCAGCACAGCTTCTGCAGATGTATAGCCTGTGTCTTACAAATTATTGCAAGAGGGTAGAGATGTAGACTGCAATGTGTCTGCATTGTGTGCAGACACAATGGAGCTCAGAGAAAGAAGTTTTATGGGTAAAACTCTTTCTTGTTCAAAACAAAGCTTCCAATGCTGAAAAAGGAATAAACACCTTTTTATTTTTTTCCAGTTTTACTCTTTAATTACGATACACTAGTAAGTGGATAGATGTTAAAATTAAATCTGGTAGAGACCCAGTTCAAGGGATATTTGCATACTGAAGTACTGTCCTAGAAAGGGAACCAGAGGCCATAACTAGAGAACAAACGTATCCCAAAGCCACCTGCTTCTTAGATCCAACTTAATTTTCTGTGTAGTCTTCTTCCACCCCTACTCCTGTAGAATCCAAAATGCTAGGCAATGAGAAGTAACAAGAGGGCTAGCTGAGGCAAAAGCAGGGATAACCCCATAATTTGTACATAGTAGTAAAAACTGTTAATGGAGGGAAAGATTATTGAGAAGCTGAAGCATCAGTCAGAAAGTGTGGGGCAAGATACATAGCAAAGGGATTAGGTAAAATCAGTGCTAACACATGAAAAATAAGATGAAACTCTACTGAGTCCAAAATTAAAGACATAATTACCCTCTATTGGGAATTAATCCCAAAATAATACTGAGGATACAGGAATATATCTAGTGATTCAGATATACATGGTAGCTTGTACAAACACACACGCACACACATGTATATCCATATAATTTGGTTGGCCTAAACTTATTGAAGTCATTCATTGGACTTGCAACATTATTAATGCTTAGGTCTGTAATGTAAAACTATGAACACTTTCCATCTTGTAAGTTATAAACAGCCCTCCACTTTACCACAAAGTGAATTAGACCAGTTTGTCTTTAGTGGAAATATTCAGTTACTACCAAATCCATATGCATGTAAAAATGTGCTTGCTTTATTTTGTCAGCAGTTTTAGTGTATGAAATGGGCAGTATGCAAATTAATTAACTGATAACTGAATTCCAAATGCAACTATGTCTTGAAGGCATTACTTTCCTGAAACTAATAATATTAGTAAGCACATTTTCATGTTATTGAATACTTTGTTTCTTTTAGTAGCTGAACTTAACATAGAAAAATGTTTTTGAATTCATTTGAAAAATTAATTTGCTCTTTTCATCTAAATTTTCTTCTCTACAGTTTAACTAGAAGATGCTGAATAAAAAGTCAGATATCCCAGCAATTAATGAGATGCAATTAAGTTAATGAATATAAATTTACCATAAATGCTAGTGACAAAAATAACAACCCCAAAACACCAACACCAGCTAAGGCAGAAATTTGCAATACAGGCATTGAATTATAGATTTACAGATTATTGTTGTAATTCTTAAAGAGAGCTACTTAAACTTATTAAAAGTTACAATGAATATAGATGTAATTAAATGTCAGTTGAGTTTTAAGAGTAATTAATATTACATATAATTTAATAAATTAAACTGTTATTTTCCTTTTTCTTGGCATGGAAAGCCTAAACATAGTAAGTGGCATGATAATGGTCACTAAATTCTGCATATTCAAAGGGTAATTTTGAAGTTTTCTTGAACTTTCAAGAAAACAGTCTTTTATAGACTCTGAAGCAGTTTTAGAAATGCTAAGCCTAATTTTGATTTTTTTTTTACTCAAATAAGTGATTTTCTATATCACTCAAATTACTGTCAAGTTTTCTATTTATTGCAGACCTTAAGATCTTTTCGTTATTTTTGCCATTTAAAGGTCTTAAGATGAAAATCTATTTTTAGCAGAAAAAAAGGTTAAATCATTTGGTGGTAGATAGATTTAGTGAATCTTTCATTTTCTTTAAGAAATGTTATTTACTAATTTTATTCAAATCATTACTGCCTGTTAAGAGTCTTCTTTTTTTTTGTTATCATTATTAAAAGCACAGTCCATAGCTGTCAGAGAGAAAGCATATTAAATCAATGTGTTATGGGAATATAGTGCAGTACTTTTTTCTTTATCAGAAAGTGAGTAAAGAGCTCATTCACCAGTGGAAATTACCTTCATTGGCAATGAGCCAACAGAAAAAGATTCTGACTATTAATATGTAAAATCTGGACTGAAGTGCAATAGATGCAATTTTAACTTTATGCTTTCATTAATGAAGATGGTCAGAAAAAAATCATCTCTTGTATAATTAAATTCCTCAAAATTTTAGTTTATTCTTAATTAAATGATAAATCTTAGGGGGAAAATATATATATGAACGTAACAACAATAATCATTGTAAGCCTATATTTTTTAATAAGTATATTTTTTATTATTATTAAATGATATTTTATGGAATGTTTTACCTACTTTTAAAAGTGTTTCATTATTTTCTGCTTCCATGATTTAAAACTCAGGAGATGCTTCATAAAGGATATTTAGATTTTTCAAAAAGTATTTATTGTTTATCAATTATTGTTTAGCAGGTGTTTCCAAGCCACATGATACTTTAAGGCATATTGTCTAGAATTTTAAGTATAGGGTCCCTATAGAAGGCTGTACAACTGAGAAATACATCTGACAGGAACACTCCAATTTTCATTAGTGAAAATAAATCCTTTGATGCCCAAAGGAAAGTAATAATAAAAACAGCTGCAATTTTTTCTTAAAGTCAGGGTAACTTAATCACATGGTGTGATATATGTGTTGTATTTAAAGATAATAAAAATACAGAGGTGATTTATTGATGTGCATATGTATGAAATGTCAAAAGCATGCATTTCTGCAAGAAAAACCTGTTTAAGATACTGTATTAAGCAAAATAGCTAAGAAAAGCTGAGAAAGTTATGAAAAAATATATTGTCTTAAAAGTAGTGGTGACATATACGAGGCAGCATAATGGGAGATCTCACCTATTTAGTATTTCTGATATTTCCTTAATAAAAGAATCAATAAATAATTGATAATAATTACATTATTATAATCAATTATAATCAGTCTGATTAATAATAAAGGTCCATTAATTAAAAAGGACAAAATATGAAATATATTTTAATTCTACTGCTTTCATTTGATGAAAAGAATATGTCCAAAATTTCAGCAGATTGTTTTAAAATATATCTTCCGTAAAAATATCAGAAAAAGGTGCCGATGCCACAAATCTTGCTAATAGTAAGACCTGGTCACCTGGAAACACATGAAGGTCAAAATGAAAGTCACAAAGAAGTTGTTATTAAGAATTTATAATGAACAACTGAATATGATAAAAATTATGCAGATTAAAGGTGGATATGAAGAGTAATCATCTCATTTTATTTTATGGGAAATAAACTTTGCTTGGAAAAAAGCCTCTGAAGAATGGGTGGTACTAGCAAGCATTTTTTTAAATCCTTTGACCAGGAAAACACATCAACTGTGGAAAAACATTTAGCTCCAAACTTTTGAAGCATTACCTTTTTCATTGAATATTTAGCTGTAAATTATTTCTTGTTCAACATGGAAGTTCTGAAGATGACTGATACTGCTCTTTAGACCTACTAGAGGAATAATTTTCAAGTCAGTGAGGCTTTAACTTTCATCTTACATATCTTGCATTAAAAAAATTGTCACTAATTAAGCAATAAAAATATTTTACTTAGTGTCTAAGCATCAGTAAATGTATGCTTGTCTATTAAGTTATACTTTATCAAAAAGGCACTCAAGGCAAAACAGAATATATTAAAGAAGAATAGAGAATATAAATAAAGGCTTGATGTAGCTTTAACAGGTGCATCCTTGGAAACTGTAAGACTATAAGACATGAAGAGGATGAAGGTTGTTATCAGTATGTTATTAAAAAAAATGACATCATTGTAGAACAAACCATTTTATAAAACACTATGAGGAGCAAACAAAGCAGAGAGATGTGTAGGCAGATGCATGGGAATACGGCCATTATCAACATAAGAGTAGATAAAAGCCTTCAGTGACTTTAAGAATAGGAAACCCGTACTAACAACCAGCAGTGAATCATTAAGAAATACACTTACATAATCAGTGAAATGAGAATTAAATTAATGTTGAAACCAACAGGCGGATCTTATATAGCTCATATTCTGTTGGTCAATAATATTTTTTTTTTTCAAAAATAATAAAACTTTTTTTCAAAGATATGCTCTAAATACATGGACTATTAACAAATAAAAGAATTGTCAAAAAATGTAATAATGTTTTTCTCTGAAAGTCTGCTTCTATTATACTTTCAAATTAGTGCTAAATTGTAGTGTCAAAAGCTACAACCCTGGATGAAGGAAACTTTCCCAGATCTTATTTATTTATTAGAATATACTGATAATTGTTAATTATTCAGATATGGGCAGCAGGCCCATATTTGTTTATTGTAAAACAAACTCTCACTACAAAAAATTAACCTGAAAATAATTCAGCCCTTCATTCAACCACAGACACATAGCACAGACTGAATTCTATTATGTTAGACAATATCATCCCATATTTCCAGACATGATGCACTCTATACATGTTGGATTTGCAGCATATGCCATCCACACACATGACGTACTTTTGGACCTTGACATATTGGCAGCTATGAATACTTTAGAGCTACCAATAACACTGAAAAGTCATGAAGAACACATTCATATATAATATACAGGTGTTTCATTAATAATAATAAAAAAGTCCATTGCTGTGTTATCTGTGTAGTATGAAGAAACAGTTTCAAACTTTAATCTATCCCTTCTTCATTTATATTCTTCTACCAAGGTTATCCAGTACGGTGTTAATCTAAACAGGATAAGTGGAAGAGAGATCAGAATATCTCGAGGAGAATGAAAGATCTAATGTGTCCCAGGAAATGTGTTTGACTTGAATCATGTTAAAAATATGTTGTTTTTCTGCAATGGAAAAATCTCCTTATGTATGTCTGCATCTTGCAAAGAAGCATCGCACTGAAGATGCATAACTACACTCTGTATGTTGATATGCCTAAATGGTGCCCAGCCACAGATATGCCAAAGAAAATAGCTTGAGTCCTGGAAATATTATAACTACCTAAGCATTAAAAAGGGTGGAGTACAACAGGCTGTCTTACCAAAATACAGGAATACTCTGGTGTAGCTCTACTGTTTACTGTTCAGAAACAGCTTTTAAAGGTTAGATTGAGAATCTGTCCTTCATGCCATACTGCACAGCACCATGTACCTCTGTAATATTATTATTCCTTAGTGTAGAGATCTCAAGGGAAATATGCCATTCTACCTTCCACTGTTTCTTGACAGAAGACCTCAGCCTCTTAAAGTATTTTCTAAGCAATATTGATTTGCATGTATATTAGATTTTTGCCTTGGGTTTTTGTCCTAATCACCAAGAGCATTAAAGAAATATTTTTTTTCTGAATTATAAAGTACCTTGTCATTGTACTTTGCTCCCTTATTAAGTAGTGGATCATGACCCAATTCACTAAAGAGCTACAAATCATAATGGTACAGATATAAGAATTTCTGAGTCATGTTCTCAGGATAATAGTGTGACCTTGTTGAGAATTCGGTGTCTTATCTGCAAAACTGAATGTAAATAAAGAAATTGTAAGCACATCTTTACTTCTATAAATTTGCATTACTTTAACATGCCACTATAATATCTTCTGGCCCAAGAGGGCAGGGACATTTTCGTAATTCTTTTAATCAGCCTTGATGCCTCCCTCTGGATGAACACACACTCACCAGTGTGCCACCGAATTCACTCTGAAAGGTAGGTCAGGTCTAATTCTCCAGTTTATCACACCCTAAACTCCCACATCTGCCCCTGGTAGTCCTGCGTGCAGCTCCGAAGTATCTCAGAAACTGTGCAGGTATTTCACAGCCAGCTAAGATTACATTTTGTGGAAGTTATACATCAGTAAATTAAACCTCCTGCATAATCGAAAACACGTAGGGAGTTAACTTCATTACTTTTCTCTGTGTTGAGACCAGTAATATGGAAGAAAAGTGGCTTAAGAGACACAGACGGTAAGGACAGAATCTGGAGAAACAGCAAGTTTATAAGAATTAGTACAGAATTGTCCATGTATCTTTCAGTATATGTGGTGAGAGGACAGATAGCTAGAAATCTACAACAAACAGGGAGCTGAATGCTTCGCTTAAAATGATGGAGAAATGTTTGCGTGTCACTTCATCAAGTTTAATTCTTAAATATCAAGTCTGTGATTTGTTCATTTCCTCATCTTCAGTGTTATGATATAGCATATGCATGCTCTCTTTTTAAAAAATAATTTCCTCATTGAAAAAATAATTTTTTGGTTACTTATTCATTACTCCAGTTAAAATTCTGCATCTCTAAAAAATAGCAATGCAGAGCGAATGTACAATAACCCTACATTTTTTTTTTTATCTTTTGGTATCCAAAAGTAAGTATTAGTTTGAACCTACTGGTGCTGTGATTTTATTAAACAATATTAGCTTTTAAAAGTTCAGACATTAGATCTGTCTTACAAATGCATGCAGGAAAATAAAACAAGTTAGAAATATGAAAGGCTGTGTTGCTATTTTGGTAGCATCACAGAAAAGCAATTTAAAAATCCTATTCCAATCTCCGAGGATAAATTATTGAAACTCTACAGATCTCAGCACCTAATTAGACACAATATTGATTTTTTCTTTTTTTTTTTTTTTTTACATAACTTTATGAAGGTAGTGCTGGTAGTCAAAAAGAAAGTACATGCCATTGCATGTCAGCTAATATTTCTTTTCAGATTTCATTTAGCTAAGAAATAAAACAGTTTTCTTTCATAAACCCCTAAATGTAATTGACTAGAAAAATTATTATACAGGTAAAAAAAAAAAAAAAAAAAAAAGTCTTCCCAGGATATAGCAGCATTCTATCTGCAAGTCATTATCCTTCTTTCTTTTGTTTTTACTTTTTCTCCTTGTATGCACATTTTCACAAATGTAAAATTTATTTTTTTCTAGTTTCAATTTCAATTTTTTATGCCATTTTGACATTTCATTTATGATATTGAACAGTAATATGTTGATATACAATTTAGCGCTTCTTATCAAAACTATACATTTTCCCAGAAAGCAAAATTTATTATGGGAAATTAAGATTAATAATTACTAGCTTCTGTATGACTGAAAAAAAAAAAAAAAAAAAACCCAAAACATTCAGTCATGAAGTTTTTGATTACTTTTAGGGAAGCAGTAGGATTTACTTCTGCTGTACTTAGAACATCTGACTATCTTAATTTCACATAATTTACTTGGAATAAGAATATTGCCATCAATTTGAGCATTATTTATATATGTATTTTTTTGCCATTTACATCAGCATAAAAAGAATTTATTTAGCCATTTGCCAGATATCTTGTGTTATGTACTAATGTTTTAATCTACTGGAAGAATCCAAGAGTCCTGTACATTATAAACTGAGTGTCATAAATAAATAAGGTCTGATAATTTTTCTAGTGCAGTAGTATCACATTTGAGAAAAAGTGTTTTAGATCCAAATTGTAAGCATTCACCTCTTGCATAAATTTTACTATCAGATTTGTTTTTCTCCTTTCTTTATAATTCTGTGGAATATTTGTTCTGTTGGAAATGAACATACATATCTTTTTTGAAATTGAATTTTTAGAAATCAGATTTTCTTGGTAATTCCTTTGGTTTTTTTTTTGTTCCTGTTAGACTAAAGGAATTCTTCATCAAATAAATCTTATAAGAATGATAAGTTATACAGTCTTTCCCTTAAGATCTCATATCTTATCTTATATCTTACATTTTGCTTCAGAATAGTCTTGTATTGCTTGCTGCCTCTGCTTTACTGTTGCATTTGCTCCTCTTCATTTCCATGATTCCCACTGTTAAAGGAAATTTTAATTTCAACTTTTACCATTTAGACTAGCATCACTTTATCATCATCCCTGCTCAAGATACTACTAAAAACATAAAAGGGAAGGGAAGG
>VZSV01000040.1:3449760-3461065 GCA_013398735.1 Nothocercus julius
TTTTTTTTTTTCTTCTTTTTTTTCTTTTTACTGCTTTCTTAGTCCAAAGAGCTTGAAATAATATGGTATTTTATGGTGTGGTTTTGAGGACAGCAACTGCAAGTTCTGGTGTGTGAGATGAAATCTGAGTGTGGCAGAACCTATCAGGATCATTTCTGGAGCACTGAGGAAAATAAATCTGGCATAGTCTTGCCTACGCATGTTAGACAAATGTTTCTGGAGAAGATAAGCACATTGTCAGAACAGCATTCAATATCCAATTTTGGCTCCCTGGAAAGAGGAAGGGATGATCAGGAAGTAAAGAACCAAGTGATTAGTTATTTGACAGTGTAGACAGACAATACCCTGAAAAGGTCTTTGATATATCTTAACAGAATAATAAACAGTGTTTCACTTTCTGTTCCCTCTACACCTACGTATCTCTACTACGTAACCTATATTAAGTAATGGATGGAGAATGTGTGGAAAATAAGAACTACTAATTTATCAGGCCACAGTATTGGGAAGGAGAGTGCATGCATAAAAAATAGAAGAGAAAGAAAGGATTTGCTGTTAAACAAGATGAAAAAAAAATATATATATACAATTAGGTTCCCTGCAGAGGTCTAGCTGTTTCTCCAACAGAGATGTCTGCACAAAGCACTTCACTCTCTATGTCATGATATATTAAACCGTGTGCTAAAACTTGCATTTCTGCCTTTTCAACCTGTCATCAGTAGGCCTCTTACAATTATTGGTTTGACAGGCTTGTCTAGCCCAGCCCTCAGCATTGTTAGCTTGGGACAAGAAGACAGATTCCAGTCAGAATAAATACTGAAAGAGAAATATTCCCCATGGCAGGTCTGTACCAAAGTCAAAGAGGCCATAATAGTCATAGACATATTTAGAAAATTTATACAGAGTCATAGTTTTATGGCCTGAAGCTACAGCTATGATCTTGTAGCCCAACTTTCTGCCAGAGGAAAATAAAATTTCACCCAGCCATCTCTGCCTTGAGGAGATGTCTTTCTAAAAAGTAACAGTATGCTTATGAAAACTTCAAGGAACACAAGAAGTACCAGCATAGTTCCAATAATTCCTTGCCATAAGTTATTAAAAAAAATGAAGATTGTCCTTCGCTTGAATTTGTCAAGTTGGTATTTACAGTTATTTACAGTTATTGGATCTTGTTATTCCTTTTTCAGTTAGGCTCTAAATCATAAAATCTTCCCTTTATGCGGATATCAATATACTATGCTCAGATTACTTCTTGGAAAAAAAAAAAACCACACAGACATATATATTTATATATTTATATGTATAGAGAGAAAGACAAACTTTACATCTCTCATGAAATTTCCAGAAGTTTTTTAAAATTTCCAGTATTTTCTTTTTCGTTCCTTCATTGCTTTCCCCATATTGCTTTCTCCATCTCCATGTCTCCAATGTTTACATTATCTACATGCACAATATCTGTCTCCACTACTTTACATGGTTATACCATTACAATAATTTTCTGCCAGCCGTGAGTAAAGATGTATCAATCTGCTCTACTTTGCATTTGTACATCTCAAATGTCCAGAGATATCAAAACTAAATTTAAAAAAAGAGACAAAACATTCAAAATAGGTGTAATAATACTTTCATGGAGTTTTTTTTTTTTTTTTTAAATCATTATTATTTTTATTATTAAACTAGACTTTGAGCATTAATGTAATGTATTACATAGTCCAAAAATGTGTTATTCTTTCACAGTTAATATACAGCTGTAACTGTGCCAAAACAGCATGTAATTCTGTATTGAGGTGTCTGATTGCTCAGTATTTTAAAACACAGAAGTGAACCATCTCTTAAGGAGACGTGTGAAGATATCAGTGCATTTAGTACTCTTAAGAGAAAAAAAAAAAAAAGGCAAAAAGCTACAAGTGATGTAAGTCAGCAGATATTACTTTTGTACAGAAGCCCTTCTGCTGTTGAACTATTTATGGAAAGTGCAAGTAGCCTATCTCTTTGCTAGTGGATCTTCCTATTATTGGATAGAAGCAATTCAAGCTGGGGAAAACAAAGAAACAAACAACCATTTATTGCATTGCTTCAAGTTCTGCAAAGCAAAATAAACTTTCATATTTCTTCTGTGGTTTAGATATAACTGCCTTTTGGTGGAGGAACATGACAGAAATTGCACGTAAATCATTTTTATTTTAACAGTTTTCTAACTGCCTAATTGGCCTATATGAGATTAGCTTATGTGGAAATGGAATTGAACACTGTTGTAGCAAAATGTGTAGAAGTTAGTTGTTCTACAGAAAGGTAAACGCAGAGGATAATGCAATGAACTTCAGAAACAAGCTGGATTGATAATATAACAGCAAGTGATAAATGCAAAATAAAAGATACTAGGGAAAAGATATTCAGTAACTGTGCTTATTAGCTGGAGAGTTCTACATTCCTTGGATAAACTGCAAAGATCTCATCATGAAGTAGGTAAAGGCTGTCTTCAGAACAAAGTTTAGTTGAAGAATACAGTGGGAAATGTGGAGAGAAAATCTATTACATTAATCAAGCTTACCACTTTTGGCTGTCATTTCAGAAAAAAAAAATCAAAGGAATGAAAGAAGAACAGTGTTATGATTAAGAGGAAATAACAGATTTACTATGAAAGGTGATTGAAATAATTAGGATAGCTTAACTTACAGAGAAAAATGAAGGGAATAAAACTCAAATATGAAAGGACATGATAAAAGAATATTAAATAATGAATGAGCTAAAAAGATTAAACTGAGTACATTTCTGAACAAAAGATATTCAGGAGAGTAAAGGGTGAAAATTTCAAAACCGATGAAAGTTTTCTCATGCGTTACAATATGTGTGAAAATGACGGTGTGATAATACAACTCTTTCAATATGTAAGGGTGTGTGTGTGTGTGTGTGTGTGTGTGTGTGTGTGTGCATATCTGGACTCGTATTATAAATGCATGTAGGCATATAGAAACATTCCCACGCCTAAAGTTTTTTTGAACACCATTTATTTATTTATACCTGAGCTAAAGCATTTTGTAAAAAAGTATTTTTTGGAAGTTGTAAACCTCATTATTCATGATTCAGAAACATACATAGTTATTAAATATTAAGCTAAGAAAAGGAGACTATCTTTTGCTTTTCAATGGATTCACTGAAATGTCTCCTAGCAATTAAATATTAAGCTAAGAAAAGGAGACTATCTTTTGCTTTTCAATGGATTCACTGAAATGTCTCCTAGCACATTTGGTATTGCTTGCTTCCTGAGATGAGATATTGAGATGGACAGACCATGATTGCAACTTCCAATTATTCCAATTTCCAATTATTCCAAAAAAAAATTAGAGCTGAAACGTGGTTGAATAAAGAACATTTATGAGGAAGACTTTTTGAATGAGAAAAAAAAAAATGGAAAATGAATTCAGAGAAGTAATTCTGTATCTGTATCTGTAGGTCTGTATATCAGACCTTATATGTATGAAAAAAAATCAGTGAGAGTTAACATTATTGTAAAACTGTTTCTTACTTGTTGGGTTTATCAAATTGCAGAAATAAGATTACTTTGAATACTAAGATATAACCTGTTCAAATTCTGTTTTTAAAGTTAAATTAGCATTTGAATTTAAACAGAACAAAGCAGTTTTCCAGAAAGTGAAAACTTTTTTTTTTCTTAACTTAAAGGTAGACTTTTTTTTAAGAAAAAAATAAACTCATTCTCTGGAACACTAACAATGTTATTTTTTTTTTTCAGACTTTATGGCAAGTTTAGAGCATTTGAAGTGGAACTGGAGAAAAAAAAAGAAAAGACATTTATGAAATAAAATTGGTTGTAGTCTGAGATTTCCAGAAAAAAAAAAAAAGCTCATTTGAATAAATAAAATAAATGATCATGGATTAATGGAGTGGAAGGTCTGAGCTCACTGTTTTGTATCAAACTGTGTTTAGCTGTATGTTATCTTGCAGAGCCTCCTAATCTTAAATGAAGGTATTGTGAGATAGAGAATTCATCACTTCCTTTGAAGAGAGTAATTAAAATACCTTGTAATTAAAAAACAAAAAACAACAACAACAAAAAAAAAAAACAGTTGTCTCCTACTTGAATTTTCCTACTTCAGCTTACTGGATCCTGTTTTGCCTTTCTTCATTAGAGAAAAGAATCTTCATATATCCAATATTATTTTTTCTCTGTAAAACTTCCCATTCTGCATAGTTTTTATTTCTCAGTTATTTTCTTGATAAAGTAAATTGATGAAGCAGATTAAGCTTCTCACTATAAGTCACCTCCTCCAGACATTTAGTCTATTTTTGATTTTAGACTAGTCCATGAAGCTTCATGTATGACACATTAAATATTTTCTTATTCTTTACTAAATACATTTATAATTCTATATAATTATTTCTCATTTTATTAATAATAGTTTATTATTATTATTATCAAATAGACAAAAAGCCTGGAAACAGCAGGATTTTCATTCAATTCCAGTAGAAAAATACCATTCAATGAAATTACTCTTAGGTTGACAACAACGTGAGAATAGTCAGGTGTCCAGTCCCTAATTTATTTTTCATGGGCTTTACTGATATTCTAATTTATATTATGAGAATATTATGAGATATTAAGTCAAACTCTTTATAGAAATCTAAGACTATCACGTCACATCCTTGATATGAAGCAAATTATCTTCTCGAATACTACTTGATTGACCAGACCTATTTTTCATACAGCCATGTTGATTGGCATTAAATTTATTCCCATCTTTAAATTCTCCATTAATCATATTCCAAATGGTATTTTTACATTAGGTATGAAAGTTTATTTGTTAGCTGTGTTATGGATTTTTTTTTTTTTTTTAATTACTGGAAAAAGCAGACTTTTATCTTCTTTCACTCTCTCCTCCATTTTAGGAGTTACAGTGCTTGAAGGGCCTATTTATGCAGTGGGAGGCCATGATGGTTGGAGCTATTTGAACACAGTTGAGAGGTGGGACCCTCAAAGTCAGCAGTGGACATTTGTGGCAAGTATGTCAATTGCCAGAAGCACTGTTGGAGTAGCAGCATTAAATGGCAAGTGAGTAGGGTATTCTTATACAGTCAAAACATGTCTTAGAAGGATGAATTAATGTGACATACAGCAGGAAATAACTTCTAGTATACTGCAACAGAGAGTGTCTTTCAAAATAAAAGTAGACACAATTGGGCATGACCTCCTATATCTCCTGGATCTCCCATTTATCTAAACCACTTTATATGTTTGTTCTATATTCCTTATATCAAATATTTATATCAAATTCTTAATAACAAGAAATCTGGGTATGTATCATATAAACCAAGGAGATACAGGAAAGTATTTTCAAAGTGCTGTTCTGAACAAATCGTCATCTGGCTCATCAGATTTCTTTTATGTTTTGTGTGCTTATAACGAGCTGAGTTTATCAACCCAATATGTGGCCATTGATAAGTTTATTATATACTCATTTTCACATTTTAAAAAACTTTTCTTGTAGATTATATGGCACTTATTAGAACACAGTTTACAGTAATGCACTATTGCTGGATGCTCGTCATTTTTAAAGTTTCTTACTTTTAGCTATGTGACTATAAAGAATGTGGTGTGGACTATAATAACTTAGAGGTGGGTGAGGAATTCATCACAAATACCCTGATGTACTTGTGAGTAGACATCTGCAAGAGAGCCAATCACCCCAAGCTCTACTAATGGTCAATGGAAGAAATGTATACTTCTAAGGTATAATTTATGTGACTATTTTTATATTATACATTTACATTTTGCATTTACATTATAACAACATGAACTGTGCTATGTAAGAGTTTATTTTTCCCTTCTAATGATAAAGGAAGCCTGGGCACTCTTTCTCTGATTCTGAACTCTATGTTGTTGATGTCTTAAGGGGGAAAGATGAATCCTTCCTTAGGGAAACAAACATGAGCAATGAATAAAGAATCACTTAGCTGGACATTTTCCATGCAATTCTTAGTCTGAAAATCATTTATCCAAACTATCTGGTAGATACTTCATAAAGGTCTGATGGAAAAAAGGAGAGCTGAATGGACAAGGAAATTATTTTAGTGTTAGAAGATAATGCAAAAATATATTAATTTTGGCCCTTTTGTAACTTTTTTTTTCCCCAAAAAAAGTTGTAGCCTTCGCCAGGAGATTTGAAAAGAAATTCTGTGTTTATACATTTTTAATAGTGTTTGGGAATTTGGAGACAGTAGAATAAGGAGAATTTCTGGAATATTACATTATTTTCTTTGTACTCTATTGCCTCTGAAAAACAAAGAGGCAAGAGTGAGAAATAATAGCAGATGTGGGATGGAATTAGGGAGTAAAAGCTGAGGAAAGAGAAGTTAATGATAATTAGGAAGGAGTGTATGTGGGGAAAAAAAAGGAAAAAAAAAAGAACATGTTAAGGCAATAAGGATTCATGGTAGCATAGCTGAGCATGTATTTAATGTTTCCCAGTTATTAAATGCGCAGTTGAGTATGTGCATGCTGTAGTATGTAAAAAATTAAAAGAGATATCATCTACATCTCAGCAAGGTGGAACTGACATTATCAAAAACTGAAAAGCAGTGGCCACACTGAAGCGAATAGCAAATGTACAGCTGGTTTCAGTGGAACAAGAATTTTACCTGAATAACACAGTCTTTGAAAAAGGTCCCATATGCCAACAATTGAAACTTTAAAACACACGTGATTTTATTAGGCTTAAAATATCTTACACACTGCTTTGAGCATTTCACAAAAAAAGTGACAGTGTGAGCTAATCATCTCAAATGTGAACTACTTAAAATCTTGAAATATATTATGTCTTCATTTGTATGCTAATGCTAAACGCTACTCCACTTGTCCTCTCTTTGTTCCATGGCTTTTCCAGTTAAAGACATTATATTTTTCTTTAAGCTTATGGTAGAAATAGAGAATAAAGCTCTCTAGACTCTGAGCTCTTTAGGCTCTGAGGTGATTCATTTCTAAGTAACTTCTTATTTCTTCTTAATATGTTGAATATTTATTATGCTTTTGTAGCTACTGTTTTACATCAGGCTCACTTGTATAGTACATGCTAGTCAATTATCAGTTATTTTATTATTTAAACACATATACTAATATGCCATTGATGCATTTGGAAAAACAGAGACCACAGAAATGAATATCATTTCAACAAAAATGCATTTTAAATTTAAATGGAAAAAATTTCAATGTATCAAAATCTTTTCTAAAACCTGAAAAGATTTGTCTCAACCTGTGAATCATATTTCTATCTGAAAAACTTTTTATGACCTCAGCTCTGGTACTTTATAATCTTGCTACATTTTTCAAAAATCAGGAAAATATATTTGCAATTTTTTTTTTTTTTTTTTTTTTTTTTTTTTTTTTTTTTTTTGTACAGTTAGGTTGTATTAATACAGTCTGGTCTTGCAACACTGAAAATCTTTGGGGACTAAAGGGAGCATTTTCCTTTTCAAGCAAGAATCTAACTTGCTTGTTGCTCCCAAATTTCCCACATGTATTTTACAGATAATAAGACTGACTATCTGCTATTCTTGAATTGGGAACACAAGGGTATTTCCTTATCACAAGCCACTTTTTAAAGCTAATGTGTAGCTGGAACAAATAACAAAGAGATAGATGGTTTCCTAGATAAAGGAGACATCACAGAACTATTTTATGACCTTTCAGTAAAGCAGCTGATCTGGTGTTATGTAGGAAATTACAAGCTAAGGTGAAAATAAGCAGAATAGTATAAGAAATTTTAGGCAGGAAAGGAAGCATGTATGACAATTAGGAGGGAATAAAGCTATTGACAGAATTCTTTACAGATGAACCTTGCAATGCAGGAGTGTAATAGCAGAAGTATGCTAATTAAATTGTCAGATGTCATACAATAACACAAAAGGCAACATTATCATATGTGATATGTTGGACTATTCTGCAAGAGCATTTGGTTGAACCTGAGAAACAACACAAATGGGCTATGTAACAGCATATATATTATATATACAATATCATATATAGAGATAGTTATAATCATGTGTTTGAGGAAACATGATGGTTAAAAATGATGGAATGGTAAAAACACCTTATATGTACTTATTATTACAGGAAAACTAATAAAATACATCTGTGAAAAACATAAATGAAATTGAATATGAAATTGATTAATGCATTATTATATTCATCCTTTGGAGAAATATTTATGCTATTTGGATTACTGTGTACAATTCTGATTATGAATATTGCAGATGAATTGAAACTGTAAAGTTCAAATAGGAGATACTGTGATTACCAAGAAAGCCCACCATACCAAAGAAAATTTAAGGAACTATTAAGAAAAAAAAATAATACTGACACAGGAACAAACAGAGACCAATAGATCAAATATAGAAAAGAAATAAGAGATAATAAGATGATTGGAACAGCTTTCCAATCTTGCCTAAAGGGTGTCCACAAAACTCTCAGATGGTTATATGTCAATCAGTTAGGGGACAAAAAATACCCCCATCTTTCCTAATAACTTTTAAAAATTATCAATCAGCACCTGCTTTTTCAAGATTACTTCTTCAGTTTAACCAATGAGAAAACAAACAAACAAAAAATACACTGTTTGACAGTTTCCATTCAAATAAAAACTAATTATTCAGTAGCTAACAATGTATTTGCAACCCAGGCTACATTATTGACTTATACTTTTATCTTAACAGGTACCTGTTTGAGGTATGCATGTCCTAAGAACACTGAACTTTCACAGTAAATTTATTCATGTAACTCATTTTATAGCAGAACAAATATTCTAGTGGGGAAAATGTAAGTAAAAAGGAAATTGAACTTGACTTCCACTTTTCTCTGGAACAGATGACTAACAGATATTGCCTATAACATACAAATTTATTTTATTCCAAAAAATTGAATGGCACGACCATAACTGAAACTTTTAGACTTCCCTATTATAGGTCCTTAAAAGTTACATTTGTAAAATATGCCCCTCAGTGCTGAATGAGAATTACCATCATCATTCTTTTCTTGCAGTTATAGCTTTCACAGAAAAAAAAAAAAAAAAGGCTGCCCCTTTACTTTTGTTTCATTTTAACAGAAATCAATAAATCTGTGCTATAGAAAAAAGGAAAATACATAACTATATAATCTACAGATTGACTTCAAATGGTAGAACATCACAACAGTACATTGAGTTAAGTGACAAATGTAATGACTTTGGCACACACTAGGAACTAGTTGATTCACATGGCAACTGTCTTGCAGAACCAAGCAGAAGAAATTCTGCCCTTTATTGATTGCCACAGCTTCAAAGACGTGCTTTAGTGAACTTTGTATTTCCACCTGCTACTGTTGTTTATATCAAAAAGCACACATTGTTATTGATCTATGATAAAGCAAGAAATCTTCTAACTTTAACTTTTAAAAACTGAACTATTTTAAGTTCCAAGATGAATCATTTTTTTTTACTTTTAGTTGATGAAAAAAAAAAAAGTATATCTGTTTTCTCTGAATAAAAACAAGAGAACTATGAGAAATGTTGCAGGAAAATAATATTTCTCACTGCCATCTGTCTGATCTTTGTATTGTTGTTTGCACAGAAAAGGATGGCTGGGAACTAAAAGTTAGTTATGCATTGCAATGTTGATTTTTGCACACGCAATTCTGAAATACTTGCCATCTACAGGAAATCCTTTAATCTCCTAAATGAGGAGTTCAAGACACTTATTAAAGAGTGGATGAATGTAGTTCAGAATAGGATTGATCTATAGCAACAAGTAAATAAATTGTTTAAATTAGACAGAGATGTATGTTGAAAGAAGGAGATTGGATTCAAGTATCCAAACAGCTGATGTAATATGGGGCAAATGGCCAGATCTCGCCACGGATTGTCTTTGTTGATATGAATCCACACTGAGAATTCCTGGGATTATATTCTTGAACACAGGTTCTCATCCATAGAAAAGTGAAACCTTGTCATCTAGGGAATTTATTAGTCGTGTGAGAGTAAAGTCTCAAATCCAGCAGATCGAAGATTTGTATACTGACTCCAGGTAGGTGCCATTTAAGGAAGCACCAATATAGTTTATTTCTGCCCTTTCTTATGGAAGCTATATCCACTACTTAAGAATAAGGTCCAGCTGAGGTAAAGGAAGACTATGGTAGGAAATACTGTCTTTGAGACCTGTTTCATGTAATACAAGGTTAACTGAAGGAAAGAGTAGCTAAGCATTTGTTTTCAGAACATCAGATAACGTCTACGCAGTAGGCGTTGGCTGCATTTATGCTACTGTATAAAAGTGAGGCACAGACCAACACCTGATGATGAAAGAAAGGAGTATAGGCCAGCAATCTTGCTCATTATTGAGGGTTAGCCCTTCTTATACCAATTTAAACTTTTGATTTTCTTTTTTTGTTGTTTTACATATAGACAGGGAATGAGATAACAAATTAGCAATTTGGACATTCAGAAGGTGCATGCCAAAGCTTCATCTGTGGTCTTTGCTTGGTACCTTTAGTACTAAAGTCAGTAAACAGATGCTCAAAGGTGTTTGAGTACCTGAATCACAATTTATAGTTTAAAACAAACAAACAAACAAAAAAAATAAAAGAAGGATTGCTACTACATTTATATTTTAGGAAGGCAATTATGATGCAGAAACTAAGAACAAGAGGCTTACACTGACCCAAAGTTAATTCTTGATATTATAAAAAAAATCAAAGCCCGACACAGAGGTCTCCCCCAATCAAATTTAAAATTGTATTGTTAGATTAGCCTCTCTTTCAGAACTGTTTGAGAAGCCTTATCTTTCTCCATCAGATATTTTTCCCTTTGTTTGCAGTTCTTTCCCGCTGATTTATCTTAGTCATTGGTATTTGAATGTGTTCCCTTTTCGTATCTTTGCTGAAAGACAATCCATCACAAAAATATAAGTTTTTGTCTGTCTACTTTATGAGATAATTTATTGCAATTGGCAGTGACAAATTTTGGTGGTTACTTGATTGTAGCAGAGAGAATTTATAATGGTTTCCACACGCTATTAATTCTACTAAAAGTTTCATACATGTAGTGCATACTGATGAGTGTTGAAAAAAGTACACATCTACGCATTTACCATTTTGTCCCTCCACAACGATGCAAATACATGCCTTAGAATTTGAAATAAATCATTGTCTTGAGAAGAAGTTTTAGTGATGTTGACTTTTTTCTTTCTTTCTTTTCTTTTCTTTTCTTTTCTTTTCTTTTCTTTTCTTTTCTTTTCTTTTCTTTTCTTTTCTTTTCTTTTCTTTTCT
>VZSV01000040.1:3461083-3489179 GCA_013398735.1 Nothocercus julius
TTTTTTTTTTTTTTTTTTTTTTTTTTTTTAAGGGGATTTTATGGAAAGTGTTCCTTACAGTTCTGCCAGTATTACAATAGTTGTATTTACTCAGTAATAAATTTCCACAAATCTGAGTATTGTTTTACCAGTAGTTTTCCAGTTATTCTGTTTTTCATTTTTATTGGAAAATATGTGGAACTATGCAGTGCAGCCATTAACATATATGCAGGGGAATGTTTTGTTTTCAGGTCCATCAGTTAAATAAAGGTAGGAATTAAACTTGTGTTCTGTAGATCAAGATTGGACTTCCGGTAAAATAGTATGTACTTTAGTTTGATAAGTTTCTTATGACTACTATTCATTATTACAAAACAAGTATCAGAAAATTTAGCCCCTTGAACTTTCATTATGAAGTAAAAAGGAAAATCCCTATCAAATTAGACATTGCGTATGAAAAGGTCTCCCAATTATCTTGTAGTTAGTCACTCACATAGTGGTAGATATATTTTCTGTGTACTGACCCTGGAGAGGCATAGGTTAATAATTCCACAGAGTTCTTAGTAGCAGTTCAGTGTTTTGCACAAGAGAATTAGCAATGTATTTTCTGTATATAACTACCTACAAACCTTGATTGCATGGCTGATTACAGCCTCCTTCAGGAGTTCTACTTCTTTGCTTTTCATGCATCATATAATAAAGTGTCTGTGGCATTTTTTTCTTAGCCAAATCATTAGGGCTTGTTATTAATTCAGTGCCCTACTCTGATCTCTTGTACTTTTGCACACACATCCATATTTCTTATGTAGGGATCCCATGCAGCTCATTGAATGTGCAATTCAATTCAATATGCATCATATTCTTCTCTCTTTTTCAAGCAAGATTTAACTTGGTATTTCACATTCAGACTGTGAAATAGGAATCTCTGCACAGGCCTGCTTCTTCTCCTGTAGCATTCATCTAGCCCTAAAGAAAATTGTAAAGCATGCAAGTTAGATAATTATGTGTGACTTCAAAGACAATGAAAAAATGGGCAACTTTACAATTAATAGGTCATTTTCTTTTCTTCACCCTAATATGATTTTATATGCTGCTAGGATATATTGCTCTTTAGAGGTCAAGTAGTTGTTTGAAAGCATGGCAAATGCTAAAGCCATATCTTTGTTGGCAGGTGGGAACCTGACGAGCCATGATGTGCTGAGGCCAGCTTCCCTGCTGCTTATGCCACATTTTGTATTTTGTGTGTTTTAGGAGGCAATGGTGCCTCTGCATATTTTAGTGGGTATGCTCCAATATACATTTCTCCTTCTTCTTCTTCAGCATGAGCAAGAGTATTTTTGAACAAGCTTACTGTTGACTAGCATACAGGTAGCACAACTTAGCATACTGTGATATGATTTGAGCATGTAAGACTGCTTCAGAGCAAGCAGGCAGAATTTGTTAACTCACTCAGTTTTCATACCTGGGTTGAAAAAGGCAGACTGATTGCTGCCTTAACTTAAGCTTCTGTATATTTCTGTATATTTTTAATTGTGTAGTTTCTATAACTTATAATAGACTTTTCTAAAGGATGTAGCAATCTCTGCCTTAACTTTGGTGGTCAAAACTGTAAAATATACTGGCATCATGCATTCTGGATTATTTTAAAAGTTTAGCTTTTAAATATCATCTTTGGGGGAAGATGTCATACGAGAGTTCTAACAATTGCTCCTTACTGATGGTATACAGGGAGGAGAGATTAATACTATTTCAAAGAGTATTTAGCACATATTTGCAAGGTCTAAGGAAACATGTTCAGTGCAGTTGGAGAACTCTAGAGATATTCAGCTGACCAAATAAGAGTAAGCTGGCCAAATGAAAGTATTAATTTCAGAGTGGGTACATTCATCTATATCTATATCTATATATATATCATCTATATCTCTCTCTATATATATATAGATATGTATATATACACACACATATACTTATATGCATATATATATATATATATATATGTACACACACATGCTTTCTTACTTACTGCATACATCTAGAAAGATATTTAAATGACTATCTCTTACTGAAATTAAAAGAAACTTTGAATCTGACATTTCCCTAAATACCTTTATGGAACTATAAGCTTATCAGGTTCAGCAGAGCAGAATACCATTCCATCTCCACTGTCAAGTGATACTTCTATTTATCTAATATGAAGCCTGATTAACTTCACGGTACCTTCAGTATTTGAGGTAAAATAAAATGGCTTTCGAATTGGTAGATCAGCTTCAACTGAGTTTTTCATTATTGGCTGAATTCATTGAATTAAGAAGGATTTGTTCATTGTGAAGCTCACAGACTAAATGATCTTGGATTTCCTTCAAGTGATCCATAAAATTGCAACACACTGCTAATTTTCATATTTAAATACAAACTGAAGAACTGGATCAATTTTATTAAATAAATTAATTATTAATGTGATGTAAATATGATTTTTAAATTTGAAGTAAGACATCAACATTTCATGTAAGCTAGCAAAGTAAAAAAAAATGATTGAAACAATTATATTTTCTTTCAGAGTGGCTTTTTCATTACTTTTTTCTTTAGGTTCTCTATTGTTGTATTGTATTAATGAATCAGATTCATTTACAAAATCCTCTTGAACTAAGACAAGTACTATACTTGGTTTACATAATTACAGTCATACAGAGAACATGTTTCATACTGTACCTGTCCACAATATTTCTCAACGACTGAAAAAAAATACTTTTGAATCTTTATTTTATGAATATTTTACCTGACATTGAAACACTGCTGTTACTTAGCAAAAAAAAGAGCTTGCTTGCATAGATTTGTAGATAATCTCAGATTATCTACCCAAGCAGAGAGTAAAAAGAAACTTTTCTTAGAATTATATTAAGTATATTGTACCAATTTGACTAATTTTGCGAAGCTTTTATGCAATAAGGAGAAAGAGAAAATCATATTTCAAAGGCTAACTTGTGACATGCACTCTTAGAATTTAGTCTTGGAATTTTCCTCTGTGTGTGGGGGAGATTTCTTTTTTGATGGTAGCATAACATTCTTTTCTCTGTTCTTAATATACATTGCTCTGAACGTACTTTGACCTATAATAATTTTCTACCTTAATTGAAATCCTGTAGAAGTTATTTCAGGCTCTTTCATGGCATTTTGGAAACTGCTGATGTTTTATAAATGTCTTATTTATTAACTGCTTCTTTTGATCAAACTCTTTTTTTTTTTTTTTTTTTTTTTCCAAAATGAAAAAAGTTATTCTGCATCCTGCTATCAGAAAAGGGAGCACTTGTTGAAAATATTCTTCCTTAGGTGTAGAATCTACAAAAAAAATGCATGTAATTTATAATATTTTAGTGATCCAATTAATGAATCTTGAAACAGAGAAAAATGGAAGAATAATATGATCTAAAATGATTAAACTGACAGGAAAGATGAACATTATAAACAACTGTAGCTCAGTCTAGCACTGAGCCATCCTATTAATTCAATTTAAAAAGTATTTAAAGATATGTTCACTGTTTGTTTATAAATAAGAGAGCAAACAAAGGGCCTTCAGCTCATGCTAGAGTAAATAATTGATTACAGAGACTATCTTGCCTTAACTGTTTCAGAGCCTGATACTGTCATGGATATTTTGGTGGAATCTGCATTCAGCCATTGAATTTGCAAAGTAAATGAAGCCCCTTTTATAAATTTGGTTAGAAATAAATTTGCCTGAAATAGGTTCTTTCTATTAGGAAGCTATACGTTCTAAAGCAGGCAGCAGAGCTTTGCAACAATGATATTACTCATGTGAAGAGTATTTGTCTCTGAGTATGTCTTTTTTTTTTTTTTTTTTTTTTTTTTTTTTCAGTCGTTTGGGTGGGGGGAATGTTTTTTTTTTCCTTTTTTTTTTTTTTTTTTTTCCCCCTTAAACTATATATATGTAATTTATTCTACTACTTCATTCTCGATTTACCCATAGAAATAAGAATTCATTAATAGTTTTGACTTCATTAATAGTCTCTTAAACAGAGAAAATCTGTGTTGCTCTTTCAGGCACACTCAAAGGGCATAAAGAGGTGCACAGGGGCCTAAGCAAAAGACAGGATGTAGTCTTTGATATTCACAGTGAAACAATTTTGAAAGGCAAAACCTCATTAAGAATTGCCACAAAGGCATGATTTAACTGTTTTCACGAGCCATACTACCTCAGATCAAAGGCAGCCGAGCCTTTTGAGGTTGGGTTGTCAAACTGAATTTAAAAGTGGCTTTTCAGATTATTTATCAAAGGTTTTTCAACCATAGCAAATAAAATAGCACTGAGATAAATGCTTTTCATTGAGTCAGTCATGATTTATCCTGATGTCTTCTACTTTAAGCCTTCATTGTAGTTTCTGGTCATCTTTATATGAAAACATGTTTTAGGAATCTCTGCCCACCTTAATAGTGAAAAGATGTGACCATAGCTGGAAATGCCAAATTTACAATTCAAATGACATTGAGTTTGGTCTAAATTCATGCCTATTCACAGTGTCAGAATAATCTGGGAAATAGAAATACACAGTATCTCCACAGGGAAAACTTTCATTGCGATCAGAGGAAATAAAAGTACTCACTAGTGAATACTCTCTTTTCCTTGTTGATCTTCCACCTGTAAACTAGCTACTAAGAAAGTAAGCTATTCATTAAATAAATATTTTCAAAGATTTTGGAGAGACTTACTGTGTGATTGAGGACATACTTATTTCCTAAGTTTTATTTTAAATAAATAATGTTGAAAATAAAACACTTACAATACTGAAAGTACTGAAAAGCTACTAAGAAATACAAAATCTACATGAAGTCTGCAAATTCCAGGAGCCAAGGAGAAGGAAAAAAATGGACTATGTCTTTGATGGCAAGTGGGAACTTTTCAGGATGATATATATGGTACATGGCAAACGTACAGTAAAAGAACAATTAGAAGTAGTACACATGGTTTCACTAAAGGAAAAGCTGCTAAGATAATTATGTGAAATAGCAAGGTGAAAGTAGGAAATGAGAAAAATAATGAGGAACTTCACTAAATTCATTGGATTATCTGACATCTCTGAACAACAAGTAGATAACTTCTCTCGATAGACTTTCTAACCAATAAAAAGAAATGGAGTTATTAACACTGTATAAGACCTACGTATTTTAAATTGTAATTTTCCGCTAAAGAAAAGAGATCAGAGCAAACTTCCACCTATCCAGCACAGTTAGGGTGCTATATATATATATATATATACATTTATATATAGCTATTTTATTATTATTATTATTTAGCTAGCTTTAGTCTCATTACTTGCTTAACAGCAGTTGTTATTAATAACATTGATGAGCTTACATTCTTTGGCCAAGAAAGTGCCATTTGTAAAGAAAAAAGGAAAATAGCAATAATCCATCATAGCATCCTTAGAACTATCTCAGACTTTCAGCACTGGCTGCAGAGTGGTTCTGCAGGCTAAGGAGAACAATCATGGCTTAGTGATTTTTCTCTTTACCGGTGTTTCAGAAATGCTAGATATTCTGCTTTTACTTATATTTTAATCACTCTCCTAATTGAAATAGACGAATGAAAAATAGAAAGAAGAAATCAATGGGTAGATATTCAGACTTGGGACATGCATGATTACTGTCAACAGCCTCCACAGAAGTGTTGGTACTCTGCAATTTTGAACTATGTGAAATATTTAGTTGTCCAAATACTGAATTAGGAGTTTAATTGGAAATCTTGGGACCAAAAGTCTTCAACTTCATTTTTAGAGCTCAGCCTACATGCAATTGTCTACAACCTACTTTTGGCTGCTTTACCTCATTGTAGTAAGGCATGTGTCTCTTGTGAATCTTTGTCATACCTACCAGGCTCAGGCAAAATTTCACAGGACCCTCAACAGCATTTGATCCCTGCCTTCCACAGTTAAACCAAATTCTAGATGTTTTCTGAGAACTAGACAGCTAATATCCACCTAGGTGCCTGCATTTAAACACAGTCGAGTCAAATGAGTATACCTTGCTACAGTTTTCTTTTTTCTCTCTCTCTGCTGCAGAAAAAAGTACAGAAGCAGAGGTGGTGTTTGAAGTAGTAGTCAACTGAATTATTCTTAGGCTCATTTGTTATACTGACAACCCTAATAAGAACTGTGCTTTAGTGTGGGTATCTTCCCACATATTAACATTTAAATGTAGGTGTCTTAACCTTGATTTGTATCCCACCTGTAGATATCAGAAAATTGTGTACTAAGGTAAATGTCTTAAGTTTGCATTTAAAGACATAGTTGTGAAAGAGCCTGTTTTCTTTAAGATCCTATCATCTCACATAGTGGAGCCATGGCCTTGCCTGACTGTATTTGTTACAATACAAATATGTAGTATCAAAATGTTCCAAGGCTACTGTGATATATGTAGTGTTATCATTATACTTCCTTATTCATCAGCACATATGCCAAGGAAACATAATGGCAAATGTACATTTAAGTAGCTCTGAATTCATGGAACATTTAGGATAGTAAAAGCCTCCAAATGAATAATGGCTTCATGCAGGGAGATTTGCATCCTAAATTACTCAATGGTTGAGCTTTAAAGTGGCCTGCGTTGCTATTAGTTATTCTCCAGGCACTGTAGAAAAGGCAGCAGACTGCAAAAGGAGTCATATAAGGCGTGAATGTAGCCTGGTAGCAGTTGAAAAGAGTAGAGAGAACTGTTTCCTCCTGGGAACCATTATAAAGGGAGAAAGGAAACAATTTTCCTGCCTTCAGATAGTTACAAATGCAATTGAATTTTTGTTAAATCATATTTTTACACTTTTACTTTTAAATTATTTTCAGAAGTTTTCCTGACCTTACCTACATAATTCAGCCCTTATAATATGTTCTGATGAAGAAAATCAGTATGCAATGCCTGTGGGTGTCATTTTCCTTACTTGATGAGTACATATTTTAATGTTAGCATAGGTAAAAAAAAATCTTCAACTTAACACAGATCTTGCAAAAACAAAGTCTGCCCTGAATTGCATATTTAATCTCTAATATATGGCAACTATTAATCTTTACTCTACAGCAAGTGTAAAATTCACTCTGGACATGAGCTTCTTATTGCAAGTACAGGAAATAGGCTGAATATTACATCAAAGATGGAATATAGTTTTGCTTATGGGCTTCTTATTTAGCATACAGAACGTTTGCAATATTAAATTATTTATTTATTTAATTTAAGAGATGAGAATTAGGCTTTTTTTGAATCTAATCAGTATTAAGGAATTGTAAAAAGTAGCATATTAAAGACAGTGGTAGTTAAACTAGATATCACTACTTAGATGCATGATAAAATCATAGAGAAACTATATCTTCACTGGATTGGAGTTTTTTTATTATTATTATTTTGTCTGATAAGAACAATATCTACTGTACTTTGGATGTTCTGTAAGTGTAAATTGATAAAATAGTATTTGTGGACAGTTTCAGGAACATCTAAGAAAGTAGTTGAGAAGTATGGTGTTTGTAGTCATATTATTATTATTATTGAAGTTGAGTGTCAACTTATCAACTTTTATAAATATCTTTTATAAATTAAATTATGTAAATGGTATTAATATAAAAGTTTGTGGGGTTTTTGCATGACATATAAATAAAAACAATAATTGTCCATCCATCTCAAAACGATTATTTCTTGATAGCAATATACTATTGCTGCTATAATAACTTTCTATGGATATTTTTTATTATCTTAACCCTGCTCCTGTCATAGTTATGCTACAGTGTTGTTTTCAGCGAACATTTCTGTTCAAATAAGAACAGTTATACCAGGTTTCACCCAAAGTCTGAAACATAACAGGAAGATAAGATTTTGCCAAATAGAAATAGAAATTGTTCAGAAATAACCTTGTACCTGATGTCCTGCAGTGAGCATTAGTGGATATTTAAGAAAGTGGGTAAGATCCATGCACATATATTTAAGCCTTTTTCTCCATTATATTCAGTTTAGGACTTTCTGAACCACACTGACACTGAACTCATTCCCTCTGAATGTGTTTATTCTCATTTTGAACCAATCTATCAATATGGGTTTTACAATATCCTTTATTCTTTACAATGTTCTCATAGAAACTAATACTGCATTTACTCTGTTTTTTTTTTTTTTAAAAAAAAAAGTATCCTTCCTTTTTTTTTTGTCTTATGATATTGTTTTATAACTTTATGCTAAGCCATTTTTTTCTAGCATTGTGTGAAATGTTTAACTAACTTCTCTATTAAGCTTCCCCACAACATTTGTGTTCCTGTTGAACTCTGTTTCCCTCATATGTCAATATTCTCTTCTTCAGATAGAATAATGCTTGCCTGTATAGTTTCCCCTACTATAGATGATAAACCATGCCTCTAATTAATCTTAATCCTGTGCAGTATCTTACCCTTTGTTTGTTCTAGTAATACAGGAAAATTTAATTAGACAGTGTATTTTAAAAGAAGCAAGATTCTGCAGAATCAGTCTTAGTATTTTCTTTACATCTTTCAAATGGAATTACCTTTATCAAATTTTGTAATACCACATCATCCAACCAAGGCCAAAATTAACAAAATCACTCCCATATAAGTTTAAGAGGTGGTGTGATTTGTACTCTGCACCAGTCATAGCTCAGAGAACTATATGCAGCAGCAAATTTATTTGGTTAACTCAGTATCCTTTGCTGCTTGGGCATTGTCTTTGAACAGGATTGTTTTTTAAAAATCTGTTTGCAATATAAAATTATGCATCACATGACAAGCAAATATAGTTCAGTCTCTAGATGATATGTAAATAATTTGCCAAAATTATTGTTTCACATATTTAATCTCAGTTTTACCATTCATGCATTGTAATTTTTCCTCAAAACTGCTGCTTTCCATTAAGTAGGGCAAAACACTGAGTAGAATGTGAATTGGGTAATAATATTAAAAATATATGAAAATATAAAATTCATGAGTTTGAGACATTCTTTTCTATTTTTTTTTTTCAGATGATAGAAGGAAAAACAGATACTCATTTTTATTTTTGCATTTTTGACATTTTTATTGATATTTTTATTTGTGTGGATTTTCTTAGGTTATATTCAGTTGGAGGTCGGGATGGAAGTTCCTGCTTGAGCTCAATGGAGTATTATGATCCTCACACAAATAAATGGAGTATGTGTGCTCCAATGTGCAAGAGAAGAGGTGGTGTAGGAGTGGCCACATGTGATGGATTTCTTTATGCAGTTGGAGGCCATGATGCTCCTGCTTCTAACCATTGCTCCCGCCTGCTGGACTATGTAGAAAGGTATTCAATTAGTGTTTAATGGTACAAGCATTTTTTGGGAGGGGAGGGAGGAGCAGGATACAAGATGAAATCCAAAAGCATAATTTTCTCAGTGAAATTATGGTAAAATCAAACTAATGTTTGCCAATGTATGGCAATGAATGAAATATCTAATTCCTATATACTTGGAAAATTCCATAGATGTTTTCAGAAAAGAAAAATGGAGATTATTTTCTTTTCTACTTTTTCACATTAATGTTATATTGTATTATCATGAAACTACAGTCTTTTCATGTCTCTTCATGTGTCTTCACGTCTCTTAAGAAGATAGTAGACCTTGCAGAGCCATAAGCTAAATATTGCAGAGAAAAAAAAATCAGTATTGAAACAATTTTTTAATACCAAGTTGTGTTTAAATGTATTTAGCAGATTTTAACCTATAGCTGAGTAAGGAAGAAAAATATAACTGCTTATGTGATATGCATTTTCAGCACACTACAGTACCTCATTCACTAGCAGTACCCTGAATTTTGCAAATGTATATTCTGTAAATCAGGAATGCCTAGTAGGGCGCAAGGACACATTTGGAGTCATTATAATGGGCAATTTGAAGATGCTATTCAAATGTTTCTTGAAGGTTGGACTTTCTACTTTTGAGGGTTTTACATGCTTTAAAACACAAGAAAGAAGAATATATCTCCAAATACGTACAGGTTACAGGTCGCAAAGTTAAAAGCATTAAAAAAAAAAAAAAAAGAAAAAAGACATGCAATAGAAGTTAGGCACTGGGACTGAACGTTTACTGGAGCAATCAAACTTTTTTTAAATGAGAGCTGTAGCTTCTGGTGAATTTTGTTTTAACATTTACCAGTGTCCCAACATATAATCCTTAAGTTATGAGTTAAAGTTCGCAAGCTCCTTTAAGCTATTTTGTTTAGATTCTTTCCCAACCAAAGAAAGTTGCAAAACAGATCACAGACTGCAAAATACTTTAAATTTCCATGTCTCCAACCAATGAAAGTTCCTCTTTACTTATGCAATCTGTCATCTTGCAAAATAAATATTCATATTAAGACTACTAATGACAGAATTTCTAAGATAGAAATCTTCCAAATTACTACTTCTGCTTACTGGTACTTATAAGAAACCTTTTTTCTTTCCCATTGCTGTGTGTCTGAGAAGAAGACCCTTTTGGTGGCAGACAAATCATGTTCCATCATTTTTGTAGTTCTTAAGAGAATTGTAACATGCAGTTAGACGTTATGGACTTATTTTATGTAATAGCATGTGAATGTTGGTTTATACAGTGTTTCTCAAGTAGTTATTTGTGCACTGACAGCAAAAAAAGGCAATAAATATGGTTGATGAGCCGCTGGCTTTCAGAGCTAAAAAAAAATGAAGCTAACAAAACAGAACTTGTAAGCCTACTAGCTTGCTTAGGGTAGATGATAATTAAATCATGGAATCCATTAAGACATGAACAGTCCCTTATAGCCTTCCCAGTGTTAGGAATATAAGGTTGCTTGGCTGTGATTTATGTGTCTATTTATTTGTGTGATTTATTTGTCTATTTTTATATTCAAAAATAATAGTTTATTTTCCAAAAACAAAGACACCTAGTGACTTAGAAACCAAGGATTTGTCTGTTATTTTAAGTTATTTTAGACAACTCTGAATCACAGAATCATAGAATCATTATGTTTGGAAAAGACCTTTAAGATGGAGTCCAACCATAAACCCTTCAACAACATGCCTGCTAAACCATGTCCCTAAGTGCCTCATGTACACATTTCTTGAACATTGCTAGGGACGGGGACTCCACCACTTCCTTGGGCAGCCTGTTCCAATACTTCACCACTCTTTCCGTTTAGAAATTTTTCCTAATATCTAACCTCAACCTCCCCTGGTGCAACTTGAGGCCATTTCCTCTTGTCCTATCAGTAGGTATTTTGGAGAAGATATCGACCCTCGCCTCACTACAACCTTTTTTTTCAGATAGCTGTAGAGAGTGATAAGGGCTCTTCTCCCGACTAAATATCCCCAGCTCCCTCCGCCGCTCCTCATAAGGTCCATGTGCCAGCCTCTTCACCAGCTTCTTCGCCTTTCTTTGGACACACTCCAGCATCTTTATGTCTTTCTTGTAGTGAGGGGCCCAAAACTGAACACAGTATTGGAGGTACAGCGTCACCAGGTCCAAGTACAGGGAGACGATCACCTCCTTGGTCCTGCTAGCTACACTGCTCCTGATACCAACCAGGATGATGTTGACCTTCTTGGCCACCTGGGCACACTGCTGGCTCATGTTCAGTCAACTGTTGACCAACACCGCTAGGTCCTTTTCTGCCATGCAGCTTTCCAACCACTCTGCCCCAAATCTGCAACATTTCATGGAATTGCTGTGACCAAAGTGCAGGACCTGACACTTGGACTTGTTGAACCTCATACAGTTGGTGTACAACCATCAATCCAGACTGTCCAGATCCCTCTGCAGAGCCTTCCTACCCTCAAGCAGGTCAACTCGTCCTCTCAGATTGGTGTCATCCGCAAATTTGCTGAGGGTGCAGTCAATCCCCTCATCCAGATCATTGACAAAGATGTTGAAAAGGACCGGCCTCAACACTGACCCCTGGGGAACACCACTCATGACCGGTCACCAGCTGGATTTACCTCCTTTCACCACCACTCCCTGGGCCCAGACACCCAGACAGTTCTTCACCCAGTGAAGAGTACATCTGTCTAAGCCATGAGTTGCCAGCTTCTCCAGGAGAATGTAGTGGGAGACTGCCAAAAGCCTTACTGAAGTATAAGTAGACCACATCCACAGCCTTTACCTCTCCACTAGGGGGGGTCACCTAGTCACAAAAGGAGATCAAGTTTGTAAGGCAGGATCTCCCTTTCATGAACCTGAGTTGGCTCGGCCTGATCCCCTGATTGTCATAAACATGCTGTGTGATGGTCCTCAAGATGATCTGCTCCAAAACTTTCCCTGATACTGAGGACAGGCCTGTAGTTCTCTGGATCCTTCATCTGACCCTTCTTGTAGATGAGCGTCACATTGGCAAGTCTCCAGTTGCCTAGGACTTCCCCTTTTGACCAGGACTAATGATAGGTGATCAAGAGTGGCTTGACAAGGACTTCCGCCAGCTCCCTCAGAACCCTTGGGTGGATCCCATCTGGCACCATAAACTTGTGAGTGTCCAAGTGGAATAAGGGGCACTGACTGACTGTTTCTTCCTGGATTATGGGGAGTTTATTCTGGGAGGAGGACACTATTATGGTGTCTTCCAGCTCAGGGGAGCAAGTAACTTGAGGATAACTGGTTTGGGTGTTAAAGACTGAGGCCAAGAAGGCATTAAGTACCTCAGCCTTATCCTCATGCTTGGTGAAAATGTTCCCTGTTGCAATAAAAGGTGGAGATTCTCCTTGGCCCTCCTTTTCTTGCTAATGTATTTGTAGAAACATTTTTTGTTGTCTTTTACAGTCGTGGCTAGATTGAGTTCCGTCCAAGCTTTCGCCTGTCTAATTTTTTCCCTACATACCCTAGTGACTTCCTTGTACTCTTTCTGAGTTGCCTGCCCCTTCTTCCAAAGGTGGTAAACTCTCTTTTTTTTTTCCCTAGAGCCTCAGCAATAGTTCCCTATTCTGCCAGGAGGGTCGTCTTCCCCTTCGTCTCATTTTTCGGTGCGCAGGAATGGTTTGCTAAGTTTTAATATCTGAAAGGCTTACTTTCTGCCAATAGCAAATATCAAATGGCATCAGGCTTTTTTAACTACGTCTCCTTTATGCCTCAGGAGCAAAACTTTTTTCTCTTTGTAACTTCAGTCATTTTGTCATTCTGGTAGAGCTTGCAGTGTTTTATTCAAATATCATTTTTCTTCTGGAAACTGTCAAAACACAAAATGATTCAAAAAATATCTCTAAGATAATGGAAATCTAGTGAGAATAGATATGTGTTTGTGAATGCTATTTTTAAAATTCTGCTCAACAATAATAAGGACTCCCAATTTGAACTCTTTTGAAGTTGATGTGATTGGATTTCCTATAGATAGATCACTCTAAAGGAAAAAAATACTTATGTTTTTCTGTACTTCACAAGCTGGTAAAATATAAGTTTGTATTCTTCTTAAAGGTAAAATCACTAGTTCAATTTAAGAACTATGCAATTTTGGATAGATTTTGGCAAACTTTATAAAGCAGCAATCTTTATCAAGTTTAGCTCCAAAGTGGGCAGTTATTGAAAAAATAAGCAAGTGGTGTACAGTTTTTCCCCTTCTTCTCACCTTGATGATTTCAAATTGATTTCTTTCCACATTCAGGAACTTTTATTGTTACCCTTTACACCCTAGAGCATATGTAATTATTATCAAGATGAAATATACAGATAGTATTTAGCTGAATAAAGAATATAAGAAAACTCAGGCATTTTCATGGCAATTACAAAAAAAAACACAAGCTCTACTGTAGTTCTATTTTGTTGACAGTATTGTGTAGTAAGCATTTTATTTAGCCCCTAGTTATCCAATTATTAAAAAAAAAATCAAGTCAAAAAAATGTTATTTATATTTAGTTTGTCTACTTTTGCAACTCTTCACCTTGCCCCTTGCAATTCAAGAGTACTGTATCAAAAATCCTGTTAAGGTTTATTGCCTTTAGGCAAGTGAAGATACAATGCATATTGATAAAGAAGGCTGTGGAAGTCTTTTGTCTAGAGGAATATGGAGCTTCATTCAAAATGAACTTTTGTCTTTTATTGCATGTGAATTTCACTTTCATATATTCAGGCAAGTCTCCATCAAGTCTTAATAGACATTTATAATAATTCTAGGTATTAATTATAATTATATAATTATGCAATTATATCACTTGTAAAGGAAAGATGGTAAAATGAAACAATGAAAATTAGCAAGCAAGAAGATAAAATGAACATCATCATTGTCATTTTACTGACATTCTAGATATAAGAAGATGAACTTAGTATCTTACCACCTTACCTTCCAAGAAGTTCCAGTAAAGCCAGTAAGATAAGTAGCTAATGGATAAGTAGCTAAGGATTTTTTCTTGACATGTATTTATCTGTCCAGAACTATTTAGCCAAGGTTAGATTAAAGACAAGTAATTCTGTTACTGCTTAGTTAGAAGGCCATTATTACGAGTGAAAAAGCAGTTATAGGAAGAAAAACACTAAAACATTGCTGTTGAAATATTTATTTAAAAAAAAAAAAAAACACAATTGCAAACATAATGCAGGACATCTAACAGTATTCATACAATTTGCTTATTGAAAAGCCGAATGACTGAAATACTTAAAGGCATGTTACTATCATTAGCCTTAGTAGTAAAAAACCTAGAATTTTCTCTTTTGTTGAGCAGATTTACATCTACTTTCCATACCACTATGAACTTCTGATTAAGAAATATCGGACTACAAGAACACATAAGGACAGAACTCATCTATCCAAAGAAATAAATTTATAGCTAATGCTGTCCCTTAAAGGAGTAGGAGAAAGTGGTTTGATGCCTAATTTTATACAATATAGTAGTTAAAGGACTTGTACGAGGATAAAGAAGTTGGCTTCAGTGTTTCTCAGCCTGAGGTAACTGAGGAGTACTTCTCAAGTCTTAAGAGTGTGTCAGTTATAAGGTTACAGATACAGAAAGATGTGCAGAGGGAACTTATTTTCCATATACTCTGAAGCAGCAAATAACCATCTTGCAGAAAGTTAAAAGATTCATGAGCAAAAGAGAGGACAGGAATACAAGAGAGAACATGATTTATAGATTACTGCATTGGCTTTTGGATGGATTTTGCTCTAAGGGCTGTTACTGTATAATATACAGTGGCTGTGTAATTAAAAATATAGGTTCTTGTAGCAAGCACTTGAATACAATTCGTCATTCAGATGAGAGCTGTGGTCAGCCTTTATTTCTTGATTTGCTTCTCTGTGAGAAAATTAATTGTAAATATTTCCTGCATTACAGAGTCAATTTTAAAACATGGGAGAGGGTCTTCCTCTGGGTAGACTATGGTCTGCTGTTCAGGGCAATCTTCTGTGAGATGGCAAATGTCGTTTAAACCCCTTGAGAACAGGTTTGGAACTAGAGTTGCTACATTTCTATCTGATATATAAAGAGGTAATGGAAATGGAAATACTGGAGTAGGGGAGAGCAGCATGATGTCAGATGTACCGTTTGCTTAGGTCTTGACTAGCTCTAGCAGCTTCTGTGTTCAAGATGCCACTTTTTTTTTGTTCCTTCTCTGAAACAGTAATAACTTCAATGCACTGTTAAGGCAAGCTAAATGCCTAACAGCGGATTTTAGAGTTCTGTTGGAGAAGCACCTGAAAATAAAGTACTCGGGAACTTAATTTTGAGGGGGAGTGGGGTGGGAGGAGTACCTTGCTCAAGTTCTGATTTAAATGCACAAAATGCCAAACCTTTTCTGGAGAGAAAGAGAGAAACAGAACTGATGTTTTTGAATCAACACTTCTTTAAATTGGAATACCACAAATGAGTAGCAGACACAGGATAATAAATGAGTGGGAGGTAAGAACAAAGTAAACAAAGCAAAGTGTAATACTGGCTATAGTTATATTTCTAGGTGCACCCATTCATAGGCAGAAGCCTGAGGTCATGTGATAGAAAGTGATTTCTGTCTGTAGCTTAATTCTAGCTTCTCCTCTTAAGTCATTTTTTTCCACAGTTGTTGTTGGTTCTAAGTCCCTCCTTAGCTCCTCATGATGTCCTTCAAAAATAATGAAAGATAATAATATTTCTTTTAATTCAAAGAATCTGAAATAACTTGTGGTTTCTATTGCAGCAAGCCAAATTAGTGATCTTACAGCATGAAAATGAGGCTCTGTATTTTATTGTCCTGAGGAACCTATGATCGTTTGGAGGTGTTTAAAGGCGAAACGCCAGTCAAGTTTTACAGTTATAGCTTCTGTCCTGCTCTCCTTCCTAGAAGCTCCTGTAGGACTGTGTTTTTAGGATCCAGTAGATCAATTTAGCATGAGGTATCTGGAACCAGGAAGGGATTTTTTGTTTCATTTTTCAACATTAACCAATCGAAATACTAGTAAACAAGAAAAAACAAGAAAACAGCTTTCTTACGAGTACCAGTTAAGCGCAGGTAGTGTCAAGGGTGATAGATTAAGACATGTTGTCAAAAGTGGTTTTAATAACAACTTTTAGATCTCTGTAAATTCTGGATAGTGCTCAAGGAAAAAAAAAAAAAAAAAAAAAAGAGCAGACAGCCTCAATAAGTAAACAAAACCCTCCAACCAGGGAATGGTCCATTATATTTTTTTCTTATGCTACTTTTGGTATAGTAGCTGAGTGACTAGCTCATCTGAGGAGTACTCAGGCATTATGATAATATAATACTCTGATAAATACTGCGATACATGCTCTCATACAATATTCTCTTCTGGTAACATTAGTCATCTGAAAATGAGATATCTAGTTTAAAATCATGCTTCAGACATCCTGAGCAACCAATTGACAGGTACCACCAGAAGGTGATGCAATTTTAATTTGCAATAGCTGTTGCAAATAGATACAATGAATTTGCCTCTGAGATTAACTAATTTTGACATTGATAATAAAAATTTAAATTGACAACTTGGACTAAATATTTACTTTCTAAATAGGTAACGTTACATAAGGAGAATTTTACTTTCAATTTCAAAAGTTCTATAATGATTAATATCTTACTGCAAAAGATCACACAAATATGAAAACAGTACTATTCTCTTCACTTGAACAAAGAGAAGAATTAGACTCTAAAACAATTGAAATTACCCATGAATCCTTAAGAAGGTTTTCTTGCTGAGAATATAGTGTAATACAATTTTAGAAGTTAGTGTATGGTTTAGTCTCATTTTAGAAAGAATATTTTTATTAATGAAAATATCCTATCCTATATGTATGTATTTCATACATATATCCAAATTCTGATTTTATGCCCCCCCTTATATTTCATTTTATGATAGTTTACGTGATGAATTACCTATTATTTTCTGAAATGTTAACAATAATTGCTAATCAACATGAAGAAGTTTAATTAAGGAACACAATAAATCTATATGCTTCCTTTCTGCTAAAAAATATTCTTTTCTATTAAAAAATATTTTGAATAGAGTTCTCATGATTTTTTTTTTTTCTTCCCCAAAGACAGACTATAATTCAAATAAGAATCATAATAAATCATTTGACTTCTCACTGGACAATTATTCCCTTTCTTCTTCTGTAGGTATGATCCTAAAACTGACACATGGACAATGGTGGCTCCACTGAGTATGCCTCGAGATGCTGTTGGTGTGTGTCTCCTTGGTGACAAACTATATGCAGTGGGTGGATACGATGGTCAAACATACCTGAACACTATGGAATCATATGATCCTCAAACTAATGAATGGACCCAGGTACTTATAAAGTTGTTTTTGTTGTTGTTGTTGTTGTTGTTGTTGTTGTTGTTTTTTCTTCTTCTATAAAATATTTTGGTAGAACATCATAAAATAATTATTTTTGGGAAAAAATGTAGTTGAGTTATACACGTAGTCTTAATATTTTATAGCATGCTATATTAGAAGTTTCCCTTGGAAAAGGAGTCAATTATCTGCTAGGAAAATGGAGGAGAGGAAGAAAAAAATAAAATAAAATAAGCAGTCACTAAAAAATATTATCTTGTTATCCATCAGACAAAATTTAATATCTGATGAATTCATATAGGAATTTTTTTTTTAATCTTTCCTCATGCAGATTAAATGTCATAAAAATTGTCAAAATGGATTTGGAGTTTTAACTGATGATCACCCCTTCCTGAGGATTCCTCATATGAAAACTAATATATAGCAAGTCAAATTTTCAGTTCATTTGCTATTCTATTTCTTTCTTTTAGATTGACACTTTGGAATAATGACCTATCTGTGTATTCCAAATATCGAACTACATACTAGTTTGACATTATTAACACATAGAAAGGAAACTGTGGTATAGTGAAAGAGAGACGTGGTTAGTTTGTAGAAGGAATATATTTTATTATGTCCGAATAGTGCTTGAAAAGAGTTGCAGTCAAAGAAGAAACCTTAAAAAGAAATAGTAGATTTTTTTTTTTTTTTCCCCCTTTGTTTTATGCTTTGTGTGTGTGTGTATGCCTTATTCTATCTTAAGACTTTCCGGAAAGCTTCATTTGACCATTATAGATGTCTTCATTGGAATTAGTCACTCTGAATTCCCTATAAAGTCACTGATAAAAAGTGCACACTTCAAAACATGATCTCACTCTGAAATAAAAATTTTTAAAATTCCAAATGTTCCATACTCCACAAATCCCTATTTTCTCTTAATGATTACAAAGGCAGTTTTTATTGTCAATCTTAAGTGTAAACATATACTATGCAAAGTTAATGAAAAAGTGCTTTTTTTTTTTTTGGTAATTAAACATCAAGAAATTTTTATGACATTCTATAGAATATGGAAAATCCATATAAGAAATTTATTTTCTAGAATCCATTAGTCCACATAAACAACATGACTAACTACATTTGGACACCAATCAGACAGTTGGGTAAAATGCAATACCTGTATTTCAACCGGACAACTTCCACGCCACTCAGTATAATACTCTTCCTACTGCAAAGTTCCTGAGTAAATGGAAATATGTCAAGTTGCTCTAGACAAGTTCTGTAAGCTGACAAATATTTTTTTGTGGAGGTATATTTATTAATAACCGTAAATCAGATCATTTCACAGTAATTCACAGGAACTGAAAAGTATTTAGAATAAATAATAACCCCCAGAAAAAAATAAGTATACATTAATGTAATTTAAAGTAGAATTATTTACAGAAAGCAAATTAAAATTTCCCTCAGGGTGAGCAGCTTGTTCTCCTTTCAAAGAATTCAAAATTGATAGAGGTATTTCTCCACTAATCCTCTAGGAAACTAAAGATATAAAATTCATTGTGACTCAGCCTCTCCTAGATTAACCTGTGTGTTACTTTGGAATGAAGTATGTAGTGGATAAAGTTTTTTTAAGAAATAGGGATGAAACTAAGCTTTTGAAGATCTTGAGGAATGCCACAGGGAAATAGACTGATCTCTGAACTGATAAACTGTTGATTAATAAACGGTTGATAGATGGCTGCTTATCCCCATTAGTGTGATTTAAAGTCCATAGTCCATGCCTTGATTTCACTGATATTGCATTGTAGATTCATCTCTTACAGATGCAACAAGTAGGTAGTATGAAACAAAAGATACGACAGCAACTGCTAAAAAGCTGAGTTAAAGCTTTCAGACCATACAACTGAAAAGTCACCTAGGGTCGTGGTGTTTGGATAACGCTTGAGCCTTACAACTTCTCCTGAAAGACCTTGTTACTGTCAGCTGTGCCCTGCCTGTTCAATGAGACAAAACTATGGCTTCTACCATCAGCATTTTAGGTTTTGAACCCTTAATTATGAATGTATTAATTTACCTGTGCTTTGCACTTCATCCCTAGCATGTTAGGTAGTGTTTTAATAATTACAGTTCTAAATGAACATATGAAAAAAGGCAGTATAAGTGTAATGATGCGCTTCGTTATGGATTGAAATTATAGCAGATCAGCAGGGTACAATAATAATATTATGAAAAATCATTTTAAAGGTAATTTCCCTGTTACACACTATGCCTGCAATTTTCCTTTTATTTATTTATTTATTTATTTATTGTGATATCCTTCAGGTAAAAACTACCAAAGAGATTTTTTTAAATAAAAAATGTTACAATATATTTAAAAAAATCAGAAATTTTTGCAACTACTTATTTCTCACTTTTGCATTCTACTCTACCATCATTTTCTCTTACTTTTTAAAAAATATGTCTCTATAGGAAAAATCCTTGCTTTTCCTTTGATATCAAACTGCACATCAAAGGCTGACGTAAGGTAATGAGTCAGAAAAGCATAGTCTTGCAATTGAACTGTAACACCAAAACCCAGAAGCTGATTTCTTTCTCGCTCGTGACAGGCTTCCTCTGTGACTTTGAACAAAATTGTTACATGCTAGTTCTTCATTTGTAAAATTAAACTATAAACTCTTATTTTTCTCTCTACATTTGGGATCTTTTTCTTTTTAACTAGAAATAAGATTTTGTGATGTTATCTTATACTGAACACTGTTATAACCTATTGTGTATTATAAATGATTTAAGGTCTCTATGCATTAAGGAGCAAACGCCTCTTAATAGGAAGAGCAAAGACCTAATACTCAGCTTCTCATATATTATTCTAAAATTCTAGTTAACATTCAATCATTGTGTAAGGATGGTGTTCAAAAATTTCAAAAAGACAGGAGCTCACAATATACTATAATTACCATTAGTATTAGGATTCATATTGACAACTTTATGGATAGGATTCACTGGGAGAGTAAGGGTGAGATTCAGCTCCAAATGAAAACACCTAAATTTAGACGGCTCTCCATCTTTGTCCTAGGTGACTAAACTACTGTCATATTCAATGTGTCATTTCAGTGCTGTCAATTCATATTCTGTTAAGTTGCCCAGCACAAGCATCTAGCACATTTGACACCTTAGCTATCTCATTTCTCTTTCAACAGGCTAGAGCAAAAAGGGACAGATGCTCTTCCAACTGTTATGTTTATTACTCCTGTAATTTTGAAACAAAATTTTCTGAGCATGTCTTGTGTGGGAGCAGAAGAATCAAGCTCTTATTTAGAAAAGAGTCACCTAGACAAAGCCAAGTGATCAACTACTAGATTTCAGCTATAGATATCTATATCATGTGAGGTGCTATGGCACCGTGAAAAACTTTCATGGCTCCGACTTCCCATGCAGATGGCTTGGATGCCATAGCACTTCCCTAATGGCACAGGTTGTTTAGGCAACTGAATCCTATCTTTGAAATTTTCAGTGTTGATATCCATATCTGAGATTTAGCTTTGTTTTTAGCAGCCCTCTTCAACAGCTAGATCTTAAGAGCATATAGTAGATCAGATATTTTCTATTCACAATTAAGCTCACAATTAAATAGAATAATAGTATACTTGTCTAAAATTCCACTGAGAATATAAACTATAAACAGGAACAAAATCCACATCCAATGTGGATTATTATTGTGTGCTATTAACTGGCAACAATTCCTCAATCATATTTTCTTCCTATTCTCATATTTTCAACTGAAAGATATATGTAAGTAATTTTAAAAGTGCAGCACTAGGATATTAGTGAGTTGTATTTATTTTTAGCTTTTCTATATTCCCATTAATTTTGACCATTCAAGAATAATGTTTACACCTCATTTCTTCCGTTTCTTATATGACTTCTTTCTGTGCAGTTAATTTATGTCTTTTTTTCTGCAGATGGCTTCCCTAAATATTGGAAGAGCTGGTGCCTGTGTTGTAGTCATTAAGCAACCATGACTTTGTCAGCACTGCTTAGGATTTTATTGACTGTGAAATGATTATTTTTCTATCAGACAACAAGAATGATAACTTCCTGAGAACTAGGATTTACGCAGTGAATACTCTGTTGATCACAAACTTTGAGAAGTTTGAAAATCAGACAGATTAAAGACTTATGCCCTATACAATCATAAAAAACTGTTCACAGTTAGTGAACAAGAAAAACGTCAGTCTGTTATAGGAATAGATATGTGAATACGCAGGAGCAAGTTCAGACACTGCTCTCAGGAACATGTGCTGCAGATAATCAAGAGCACCGAAGGACAACGCTACATAAGGACCAGAAGGGAATGGAAGAACAGTTTCATTGCTCCAAGAGTTTTAACTGCAGAAACATCAAAGTACATTTAATCACTTTTGAACTGTAATTTTTAAAAGAGAAAAATAGATTATATTATAGCGATTTTCTGTCAAGGTCTTGTCTTCAGATGGGCTATGGCCTTCTCATTTAGACATGCAGATCAAGGGAAGAGAAATGATTCTTACTGAAGTGAAGAGATAGTAATGTCTGAATATTCTTTTCACTCCTAATGATTAAGCTGTTGCTTTGCAGTCTGAAGAAAAGTAAAATTCAAAGTAAATGAACAAAATAATTGTTTTACTCACTATGGATTGTAGCTGCCTGTGGATGTTACACGTATTAAAAGTGAGTCTATCAAAAGGTGAAGCCTGAATATTTTCACAAAATATGTGCAGGAAAGGCAAATCTTTTGCTGCACTGGGGCTTTGTTGAATATGTGGCAGTCAAAGAAGCAGTTTTGTAACTGTCTTAATCCTATATTCAGTTTAAGCACGTGGGCTCTGATCATATTGTTTAATGGATCTTCTGCATGTTAGAAGCCTGTAAAGGTTTGGAAAATAGATCCTGTTACTTCATTGCACCATGTAACAGACAAACCATTGCCAGAAGATATCTTAGAGCCTCTTTTAATTTAAATTGACAGCTCCTCATTACATTTCAAGAGGGATAACAAAAAAAACTTTTTTTTTCTTTTGATGTTTGCACAAGCACAATGCTGCCTGGTTATGGGTGCCAATTTCTGACTTCATTTATGGCGGACACGTACCACAAGTAAGGGATTCAGAATGTGTAGAAGTGGAGTAAGGTAAAATTAGAATATTCAGTCTAATAAATCTCATATAGTAAATATACTAGTGTCAGCTGTGCTTCTGTTTTGGATATATCATCTCTGGCAGTAATGATACATTGAGCTTTTGCCTTGGCCCTACAGTTGACATTAATATTTTCTACCTGCTCAGCAGAATCCTAAGACCATTAATGGTATATGAATTTCTCTTTCAGGAAGGTCAAAGCTCTGAAAATAGGCATATCAAATGTTTTCTTTTCTTTAAAGCCTTGCTGACAATTCATGAAACATTTCATGGCCTTAATACAGCACTTGTCACTTCATAGAGTCCTCTGTCACTAGCAGTTTTGGGGAGAAATTCCAGTTCTAGTCAATAAAGTTATCCTAGTGGAAATCTTTTAGTCTGTTGGGATTATAAAGATAAGTACGGCTTCATGCTTGGGATTTGATTTCAAGACGTGTCTTCTTTTAACAGCAGCACAGCAACATGCAGGGTGAAAGAGATCTTCATTTTCTGACACAAGCAACACTATATTCTAACACAAAATTATACTGTTTTTCTTTTTTGGAGATTACGTTTCTCTATATTAATTAGAAACTAGTTGCAAAATCTGGTTCTCATGATTATGAATGTAGTACAGTACCTCTTTTTTCAGATATTCTCTTTGATTCACAATGTGAAAAACACAGCAGACTGATCTCCCATAAATATCATTAATTTCAGTTATATAAATAAATATTTTTTTTCCCAAAATGGTGCTTCTAAATTTTATAGTTTAATAGTCTAAATACATTTAGAAATATTGTAATTTTCTGCCTTTCCAATTCATTTTTATCAATTACAGATATTTCACTTCCACAATGTCCACCTAATCTATTAGGATGTCTTTGTTTTGCATTAGGCTGTGTTTCTATATACTGGGGTTATATTCATTCTGTTCTTATTGCTGCCTACCCTCTTATATATACAATTTTTATATGAACCAAAGAGTAAAAATAAGGTCTTTAATCATTTCAGAGAATCTTCATGTTTCTCTGTTTTATGTCTCAAAACTGCCATTTATTTTGTTCTTTATTATTTATTTATTTATTTATTTTCTCCTTTCAAAGCTTTCAAAGCTTTTTTTTTTTTTTTTTCCCCAACTGATGAGTTTGCATGAGTTTTTATAATAATAATTTTAATAAAAATAAAAAAAAAGAGCGAGTGAACATGAGCATGATAAAGTGATGATTCCTGTTTCAGGGCATTAACTGGTGATTGTTGTATGCATTTCTGTGGGAATTTCCTTGCTAACGAAGGGTCCAGTTTTTTTGAGTTCTTTTTAGACTGGATTTTTATTCAAAAGAGAAATGCTTAAATGGACACAAAGAAAAACAGTCTATTTTCTTCCTTTAGTCTTCCTCCTCAACACTTTCCAAATCCACTGGGACAACACAGCTCAGTACTAGCCAACTGTGATGCCGAATTTTCTTTCTTCTGCTTCCTTTCATTCATTTTTCAATAGTGAGGGTAAAACTTTTACTATAACAGTACTATTAGCTCTCCAGTGCTAGTAGAAGTGACACCTAAAAGACAAAATATGTGAGTGACACACAATAGACTGATCAGTGTTATAGCTGCAGTAGTGCTGTTAATGCTTATTAATATAATTAGAAGTCATAAACTAAATCACATTTCTGCAAGGTTTTGACTGTTGTTTAGCTAAACAAACAAACAAACAAAAAACATTAAAGTGGGCTCACTATTTTCTAATGAATCAATCCTATTCATTATATTTTGGTAATTTTAATGCCACTGAAAATGCTAGCCGGTTAAAACTGGTTAAACTCCAAAAACACAATTTTCTAGAAAATGCTTGAGGCTGTATAAAGATAGGATTCAAATTGAACTTAATAGGAAAACTCAGCAAGCGAAACAGGCAAAAACAGATCTTTTGCTATGACTCCAAGGATACCGTTTGTTATGTGTTTCTATCAATATGGAAGTGCTACAAAAACATTTTACAAAACAAAGACTAATCTTGTGACTCTCTGCCATTTATAAACTGTTGATTTTGACCTTGTAGCTTGGACCCTTTTTAAACATTATTACTTTTTTTTTGTTTGTTTATTTTAAACTTAAAGCTTTTATAATCAATAGAGATGGATGCTTGAAACATAGTATCAGCGAAGGCTCTACTTAGAATATATGGTGAAATGGTCATTACTTTTATTTGCTTTTATTCTGGATATTTTGGGTCCAAATTTATTGTTAGTTTGCGCATTCAAATTAAAGTCATATATAAGACAACAAAAGATGCATTTAAGAAAAGTGTTGGTTGTTTTTAATTATAATTCTGCAATATATTTGTGATTTATATCCTTGCAATATTGTTTAAAAGCAAAACTATGGGGTTTTTTTGTTTGTTTTTTAAGATGACCTATTTTTACTGATATATGGAACCACTCAAAGTTTTAAGTCAATTTAGGAATGCTTTCAGGCAGTTGCCTGCCTGATAATGTTATCATAGTATCATTAGTTGATACATTGGAACTATTATGGCAACGAGGAAGAAGATAATTTTCTTGAGTATCATTCTCTTCTATAGAACATTACCATTAAATAACTGTTATTTACAGAAGTACTCATAATAATTGTTTCTAGGAAGCTCTATATGAGAATCATTTTTCATGTTGTTTAGAAGGGCCAAAAAATTCCATTGGACCATTGGATATATTTACATAGTTTTTAATGGCTTCAGTAAAAATAAGTCACAGATGAAGCAGACGGTATATAAGTTTTAATAGGTCAGACTTTGATGTGCATGAGCAAATGCCAGAAGCAGTATGCATGGTTATTAACATGAAGTACAAGTAATCCACAAGGGGTAAAAAACCCCTACAAGTCTTCCCTTTTTGAGGGTACACAATTATTGTGCATAGCACACTGCGTGCCATTATCTATGATTTTACTTTAATTACTTAATTATCAACTAATAAATAAGGCATTTCTGCAAAGGGTTAAAACATACTCTTGTGACTATTCTTAAATGGTAGAAATAAAAATACATGAAAATTCCTGTACCATTACGAGAAACCTAAACATTTGACTATATGCATGTATGAATTTTCATGGTAGCTGAGTAAGTGTAAAACTATTTAGTTATATCCATGGTGTGGAACAGGGCATCCTGTTTTTTGAGGCTTTTTTTGCCTTCAGTATCTCCCATATATATATACATACATACATATACATATGTGTCTCTCTATATATATATGTATGCATGCATGCTTTGTTTTATGTATTAAAAATCCAACTGTATATTTGATCTATGTATAAAAAATTACCATTGATGCCTTCTTACTTTTCTTCCCATCCCTCCACTACCAGTTGTTTTGATATTGGCGATGCTAACTATCATTAGGCACGCTTTATCACAAAATTGTTTCTGATGAAAGCAGATGGTATAATAGCACAGTATATTGGCATTCAGTTCCTTACCACTCTATATTCAAAGAGTTGGATGTGCATAACTTTTTTCATGTGTCTTCAATGTTTTAAATTCTATACACATAAAAAAAGAAATGTAAATATTTTAAAATATATATATAAAAAATATTAGAAAAGATCTTCCAAGTGTGCATAGATTGTTCCAACTTTGCAAAGCAGTACAGTATGCCTGATCATGCATAATATTTCATGATCCCAATTATGGGGCCCAAACCTCTTGTAAGTGATATGTGTGTTTGTCAATGTGTCTCATTGTCTCCATTTTTTTTCCAGTGCAAAAGGCATTTGCACTTATATGACTGAAATATTGGACACAAGATTTCCTATCTGAATCTGAAACTTCTGCATGGCATGCATAAATCAGAAATCAGAACCCCAAATTGTTCAAAGAGCAACTTTCTAACCTCAGTAAAAGTTTAATTCAGAGGTTTTTTTTTTTTTTTTTTTTTTGTTGTTGTTGTTCTTGTTGCAGTTTTTTTGTTCGTTTGCTTTTTTTGGTTGGTTGGTTTTTTACACAATTTAACTGCAATTGGCATAATATTTATCAAAATAACACAATAGAACAACTACGTGAATAATAATACAGGAGAATAAAAATGGAGAATAAAAGTATCTCAGAATATTAGGGAAACAGACTTAAACAGACTTTTGTTACTTGCAAGAAGACATTCTTTGAAATTATTTTATTCTCAACAGAGGCAGTTAGATTTTATGAAAACAATTTTGCAACTAATCTTCTGACTCATATATCGAAATGGTGTTTGAAAGCAGTTAGTTCTTGGATTTCTTCTTGTAAAATAGGTACTTTACTTTGTGCTTTCACTATAAAAGAAGAAGAATTCTTATTTATCCCATGGCGATATATAAAATCTCAATACTGAGAAACAATACCTGAAATGTGCTTAGAAGGCAGTAACTTGTTACAGACTTTAAATTCTGAGAAATTTAAATGCTTGGAAATTTTTGCTGCACCAAGGAGAAGTACTATGGCATACACTGGGTTATACAGGCTCATTGCCAAGAGACTCTCACCATAAAAGTGTTACTTCAGAAATTTTTCTGATGAAAATAGATTATTCATGCAATATATCTTTAACTTAAATCAGAAAGTATAAAATATTCAATGGGATAATTATTCTTCAGCCTTATTCTAAATCTGGTTTTAAGCTGTTCAGATTGGCATAACCCTACATTTCATTGCAAATTCCCTCATTATAGTTCTACTGGATAGCACATGAGGATTATATACATGTAGAGACAGACAGACAACTCAAAATCCTTAAACCAGCAAAACTACTTTGATTTTCATATGTGCAGAACTGAAAATGTTGGAAACAGAATGATAAAGAAAATTACTAGCAAAGTTAAGAAATGCAGTGGCAGAGAAGAATATAGTCTGTAATTACTGAATCCTGAATTACTGGAAACTAATATCCACAGCTTGGTTTTGCAGGTCTAGGGAGCCACTAGGTCTGTCACCCTCTAAGAGTTTGAAAAGCAGTTGCAGCAGAGCTTCTGTCACTCCATTTTTTTCCCAAGTTTTCCTTAATGAGGACACGGTACTTCAAATTAAGAAGCATCTCTTGCAGAAGTCAAGTTCTCCTTACAATCAAGAGTTTGTACTGGATATAACCAGCCTTTTCCACTTAGCTAGGTTATATATAGTGTCCTTAGTGAATGCCTAATATTTCCTACAGAAGTCAGTAGAAAGAGCTGCCTTTGAAGGCCTCAGGAAGGAGATCATTTTCAAAAAAGTGAGACATTCAAAAAGTGGGTTCAGTT
>VZSV01000040.1:3490652-3512145 GCA_013398735.1 Nothocercus julius
AAATCAGAATCAAAAAATAAGATCTGACTCTGGCCTTTTTTTATATCAGTGTATATGCACTGATTGACTTTTGTAAAGAATAATTAATCACAAAATTAGAATTAGGCCAGAGAAAGAGCCATAACTGACACAAAAAAATCACAGAAGTAACTACTATCACTGAATGGAGAACTTCATAAACCATAAAACAAAAAGAGAAACAGAAAAAGGAATTAGCAATTTTTGTCTAGAACAGTCAAATTTAAATATAGAATCAGCAGGCTAATGTGTAACTTATTCTTAGCTGAAAACCTGCTGCCTTCACTGTTCACACCAAAACAGCTTGGATGAAAATATGGCTGCATGCTCTATGTAGAAGTCTCATAAATGCTGACTGAATCTTTTCCACAACAAGGCCATAGACAAAACAGGCACAATGTGATTAGCAGTATGTTGTAAATATGAACTTTCCAGTACTGCCATTTGAGAGTGCAATTGCTTGCATAAATATCATATGGCCTTTCCATCAGATTGAGCCAGTTTTGAAATTTTTATTCGAGAATAAAGCTAATATGAAAAAAAAAAAAAAAATCTGAGGATGTTAAGGCTTGAAAATATTAATACTTCAAAGAACTACAGAGCAAAATGAGTGTACAGCAGTTTGCAATGTAGGAGAACAAATACATTATGAAAAAAATGTACAAATATGTCTGTAAATGCATTCAATTAAGCTGTGATAAATTTTGCAATATTTGCAGAGCAGTTTACTGAATGTTGTGTTTTTACCATGATTCCTTTCTATATTTGACATGTGTGTATAGAATGCAAGTGAAGATATAGAGAACAATGATAAACTCTAGTAGTCTGGCTTCACTTGACACAGCTTTTTTTTCTTTTTCTTTTTTTTTTTTTTTAAACACACAAAATGTCACTGTACAAGAATAAATGTGCCTGTTTTAATGTTCTGCAGAGTTCTGATTCTGTTGAATGGATATGATAACACAAACCCCCTCAAATCCCCAGCATTTTCCCCTCTTCTTTTATTGAAACAAAATGAAATAACTCTTGTCATTCAAAAAATTATTAGATGCACTATGTTGTCCAGGACATCTCGTAAGAGGCAAGAGCTACAAGTAAGCCTGGTTGCTTACTTGATGTTCAATAAAAACACATAAATCTCAATAGTTAGAGAGTATATTTTTGGGGGTAAAACAACTGACATTCAACACAAAAGTTTAGTGTCTAAAAATGTTAATGTGGGATATAAAGGAAATCTATGTTATAGGATCTAGGAACACTTCATATTTCTGAGGTCCAGCTGTGCAGTCCAGCTGTATTCTAGCCTCATCCTGTGGTGACATCCAGCTGCACTGTCTGCTGCATAGCTATACAAGTATTTAAACTATTCATTTTCCCACAGTTGACATATATAAATCTGGGAGAATAATATATTCCCTGCCTTTAAAATCCCTATGAGTGAGATATGGATCACAGTATATTCTTATGTTACACGGTCTTTATGAGAAGATACACTAAAATATGTGGAAGATATATGAGGAATTTATATGTATGACATAAAAAGTTCTGTCAAAGCCAAATTTGAATGGAGACACTTAAAGTAGGAAAATTATATATATATATTAGAATTTGAATTAAGCAATTTCCGACTCATTAGAGAGACAAACACTCAACAGACATGGCTGCATGCACAGGTAAAATTTTGAATAACTTATAACTAATGAGAGTTTCTGAGGTGGACAGTTTAACAACAGAAACTGTGCTGAGAATATATCTCTCTATCATTTATCTTAATCTATTTCAGATAATGACTGAAATATCAAAATTCCTTTACATAATCATTAAAAAATATATAAGATAGAAATTCTCTTTTGTGTTCAAGTTCAACCTTTGATAGAACCTTTACCTTCATTTTTTGTATGGTCTCACATTCTTCTTGAAAAACATACAGACAAACAGTGGGTAATTGTAATGAAAAGGAGGCTGACATAGGGAAGAGTCCAGTGCAGAGCTACAAAAATGATCAGGGCACAGGGACATCTGTCCTGTGAGGAAAGGGTGAGAGAGATGGACCTGTTCAGCCTAAAGAAGAGAAGGCTGAGAGGGGATCTTATCCAAGTGTATAAATGCCCTAAAAGTATTTGTCAAGAGGATGGGACCAGACTTTTCAGTGGCACCCAGTGACAGAGCGAGAGGCAACAGCCACAAACTGAAGCACGGGAAGTTTCACCTGAGTTTGAGAAAAAATTTATTGATTGTGAATAGGACTGGCACAGGCTGCCCAGAGAGGTTGTGCAGTCTTCTTCTTTGGAGATCTTCCCAACCCGCCTGAATGTGACCCTGTGTAATGTGCTACAGCATGCTGGAACAGAGGATGCATGCTGGACTAGATGATATCCAGAGGTCACTGCCAACTTTAATCATTCTGTGATTATGTAATTCTTTGAAAGTGACCATTAATACAGTCTATTTCCTGTTAACTCACATGAGTTTTGGAACTGCCAATAGGTCCATGGTCAAATCTGTCTGGTATGCTAACAAAAAGCATTCAATAAGACCATATACAAAGAACCAGAAAGAATCAATCTAAGCAACAGAAATCATTCTGGTACAGGAGCTTTATACATAAAAAGAGATTTAAAATGTAGTTGATTGATTATTCATCTATGAATACATGCATACCTACATGCAAATGGCGGATCTGAATAACCACATTATCCTCTCTCACTATTTGATACTATTATGCTGTTGCTTCTTTATCCATTTCACCTTACCCTGACTTTCAGTTTTCTGTCTCATTCACAAGATCATTTCATTCCTCTCAAGAAGTTATATTGGCTTGTATTTCGTTCTTTTTTCCAATTTACTTCTTATTCTTACATTCTCCCTAGCTTCTATGTATCTAAATTTCCTTACTGCTTCTTTACAAGGAGTTTTGTAATGTGTCCTTCACACCACACTCAGATGGAGATTATAGTTTCCTTCTCCTTTTTAGTTATTTTCCTGCACCTTTTTCTTCTTTCTGACTTTTTTTCCCCCCATATTTCATCAAGAATTCCTGGTTCTGTTGTATTGGAAAGAAACATATTGTAACTATCTGTCCTTAAAAAGCTTTTCCTTTTACCCTATTGTAAGTATTAAGAAATGGTGACTACTTTGATGCAGGTGAATTATTAGTAGTCTTGAAGACATGAAAATGTTTGTTAATTGCATCAGTATTTTTTTTTTTTTTCTGGTTGCACAGTCCGGAAATCCTTTTTGAATAGCACATTGCATAATTTTCCTGTTATCAAGATTTTATATATGCAAAGAACAAACACTTATGACTGTATCTGTGCATTTCCCTCTGTTCACCCATGTTCATTAATATATCAATTCATTCTGGGTCAGTTGCAAGAAATGGCTACATGGGAAGATAAGAGAATTCTTAATTTATTATATCAGAGGTTATTGTTTAGCGTAGCAAAATGAAAGGTGAGGAAGGTGACTAAGCACTGACCACAAAGGGGAATGGAGGGAAGAGAGACAAACAAAAAGAAAAAAAACAAAAGAAAAGGATTATTTAAAGGATCACATTGGGCAAGAAGAGAAAAACATTTAGAGTGCTTAAGAAAAACTTTGTTGGAAACTAAAGGTATATAAGAAGGAGAAGAGCAAGATTCTGAAATTCCCTTCTGGTAAGAATTAGTTTAGAAGCTAACTGAAAAATGTATGGTTAGAAAATATGTGTTCTTAAGGGGACTGAATCTAACCTCTATGCTAATGTTTAGAAGACACATCTTCCTACCATAGCAGCAGGTTTGTTTACATGTAACATGTATATACTTTTCTCGAGCTCTAAAACATAGACAGGAATGCTTATTTATCTAAATATAACATTACCTGTAGCAACACTTTAATGTCTATGAGATAAAAATTCAAAAGTTTACAAATTTTTATGGATGTCAAATTCCAAAGGATGTAAAAGATGGACAGTTCTTGCTCAGGACTCATAGAATCATAGAATCATTGTGGTTGGAAAAGACCTTCAAGATCATTGAGTCCAACCGTAAACCCTTCAACACTATGCCTACTAAACCACGTCCTGAAGCATCTCATCTAACTGCCTTATCTAGGAGTGACTCCTCACTTTTGATGCCTTGCCACCAACCCCATTTTTTCGGCCAACCTCCTAGCTGCTCTTGGAGCAATTTAAAACTTTTAGAAAAAATTACCTGAATGGGAGATGCACAGAGGTGATATTATTATTATTTACATTTCTTAATAAGAAAATATTCCAATATATTTCTGTCAATTTCCACAAAATTCTCCATCCTTCCCTTTTCTTATCACAGCAACATATTTCTTAATTATGCACTAAAAAAGAAAAAAAAGGCAGAAACAGAACTGCTGTATTTTCATCTTGAGTCTCCTGTGGCTCAAGGACTAAAAAAAAAAAATGTGTTACATGAATGATATTCTACACTTTCTGTTGACCTCAGCTTTAATTTTTAAGTATGCTACATGCTTTAACCTTGCAATTTGCACCTAAACTATGATTAGGGCACTGCATAGGATGCAATCTCCACATGGCTGCAAATGCACCATTAGGCATCAAAGAATGAAAGGTTCATTGAGCCAGAGAAAGAGAGCATGAGCACAAGCGTGAGAAAGAATATGAGTTTCTAATCTATTAATCTGGGCATTCATCATACGAAATTTCTGGATTTTGGTTCTGTATAAGATGTTTCATATATTACATTTTGTATTTTATGATCCTTTAACATTAAATGGTTATTTCCTCTCAGCTAATTTAGAGGGCTCTCACTTGCATGCTAATTATTGCAGTACATTGTATCAGTAGCTTAAATTCATGAGCCTAGGCTGTTGCAAATGCTTGTGAATATATTTACACCTATCTGGACAGATGTGTTCTTCAAGCTTACTCTAAAAGCAAAGTGATGAGCCCCAAACCAAATATTTAACCTTCAGAAGATTCATTAATAAAGTCTCTAAGGCATTCTAATACAATTCCACAAATTTGAACTTGAACAGAGAACAGTCAGATCTAAACAATACGTATTATATGAACATACCCTTTATGACTTGTTTTGGTATATATAATCTAGCTATACTCTTAGCTAACACAGATCATATTGGAGCTTCTTTTAGAAATTTCGATGTTTCTTCTCTTTGAGAATATTAAACAGCAGAAAAGTCGGATGCATTTCTTCAAGTTTCTTTGGGTTGTATTATTACAGACCAAAGACCTGAACAGCCTGACTTCGGTCAGAGGCTTACTGAACATGAACAAACCCACACCACACCCAAAATATACTTGCAGAACAATGACAAATGTAGTCAAAGATCAAGTTGTGATAAACGCTTTTTGATACAGACAGCACAGAGGATTTTCTGGTAAAAAAAAATCAAATTGCTATATAAAATGATTGCAATAGTGAACTCTATAGTATGTCAAAAGCTCTCTGTATGAAGATGGGAAGGTGTTTGGAACTTTACTGTAATGTGACTTTGGCCTATGATGAATAGTTTGCAATAAATTAGTGATATGAGTCTCAGCCTTAGAAATTCATGACATATTTTTAAAATATTATTTATAGAAGGATATGTGTGTTTTCCATAGAAATACTCTTTACACAAATATGTAAGTAAGATTCTGTATAATATTCTTTACAAATTTCTAGTTGAGACTCAGAGCTTCAGAGGTAGTCCCACATGCTTGGCATAAGGATGCCTATTAGGCAGATATGATAAACTAAACAGACTGGATTTATGGCCATACGCTTCACATAGGGTATGTTAATGAACAGTATTCTTCTATGTCTATTTCTCATTTTTCTCACACTATTTAAATATATGTTTATATAGATTATGACAAGATAAAGTCTTTTAAGTTTTATTTGTTTTATGAGGGTAAAAAAAAAACATTTAAGGGAAATCTTAAATTACTTGTTTTTTTTCCCAGAACGATACTGTACACAGTAATTTTAAAATCATATTGAAGACACCCACAAACTCCAATTTTTGTTGATCTGGGAAAGTCATAGATTATAATGCCCTGACACAAGAGTTCATATAAAGCTATTTCTTCTTGACTTTTGGTTGGTAAATTGACAGATTAACATCTACTATAAAAATGTATTTCAGTTGTTTTACAGCTCTGTAGCTATTGAAGTGTCTTGGAACACATTTAACTAAGACATGTATAAAACTAAATATCTTCTTCAGTAGGTTCTTCATAAGTGGTAACATTTTTATAACATCACACTCAGTCTTTTAGGCTCACATATAGAGATCATATCACTGTTTAATTAACTTGGCAACAGCTATGCAAATTCTAGAGCCTTGTAATCCACTTTTAAGAAGGTGAATTAAACTTGTAAATGGTTTATCTATTTACATTCTTTATTTATTTATATTTGACTATTCCCTGGGTTTATCTTTCATATAAAAGAAAAATAAAACTATCAATCTTTAAAAAGATGGTTTTAATTTTTTTCCAACACTACTTGAGGTATGATGTGGTATCTATATCACATAATCTCTGAAGATGCATAGACTCAATCAAAGTCTGTTAATTGGAGATTAATAGTCTCAAGGACAACACATACACAAACTGAAAATATGGCAATGCAGATAAGAAATTTTATAACTCACGAGAGACTCAGAGAAAACTAAACTGTGATAATTAAACTGAATTGTGCCTATATGTCTTTGAAAAGTTGTAGCAAGTGAGGTAACTGCTAGATTAACATACTTCTCAACATGGACACTTGATCTTCATTTTTGATGTTTTCTTTATTTTATGTGTTTTCCTCCACATTCTGCATGTGGAGTACTTAGTGCTTAGAAGAAACTGATTTTTCTGGGCGAATACAGAGGCAGACTACATTTTCTAGTCAGAAATAGTGAAACCAGTGCAACTGCAGTGCAAGAGTTCCCTGCAGCTCTCTCTTCATCTCACTTCATTCCACATAAATTTCATTCTCTTTACATTTTAATACTTTTGTCCTTCAGACTCTTTATCTCTGTATTCTCCTTTAACCATGAGTAAAAATTGAAGACAGTCCCTGTGAGTTCCTGATCATCCTGGGCATAGCCCTAGATATAAAATGTGGATTTAATGTTGCTGCAGTTCACTGAACATCTGAAAAGGAAAGATAAATGTTCCCTGCATAGACTATTCCGGTGACTTTGACATTGCTGGACATACATTTCCCCAGTAGTGACATTCACTGAGGAGACAAAAGAAGGATTAAACATTATAATTGTACTTTGACAAGAACATATGACTTCTGGGATGGATTAATACTCCTGTAGAGGATTTTAGCACTGTGCCTGATAACACTTCCTCAAGAATTTTTATTCTGGATACCGTTTTATTTATTTATTTTTTTTAGCATTAAAATGACACATGGAGTGTTCTGAACACACATTTATCTCTATCCTAAGGAAAATATGCTGTAAATTCATAAAAGAGTATCCAGATTTTTCAGTTGGTCAGCAGAATTTGGTCATCTCAACTAAACTCACAAAAAGTCACAGATTCTTATTCAAGGATTTCTTCAGAGATTTCATCCTAGGCGACCTCTTCTTCCAACTATAATCTAGGATAACTAAACCTTTAACTTTCCCCAAGCATTCAAGTCTGAGTTATAGACAAGGTACATTTTGATGGCTGGCCTATGTAGTAGATAAGTAACATCTTTCTGAGCATAGCAATCTCTCTTTAGAACCTTTACAGGTGGCCAGATTTGCACCTTCCAGAGTACCAACATTACCTTGAGTGATTGCAAGGGGATCTTTATTTATCTAGAGTTTGAAGGGGATCTGCCTAGATTTTTTTCACAGAAAAGTACTCCAAATTACCAACGGGCAAAGTTTTCTAATCCTCCATCCCACTGTATCCTTTTCTTTGCCCACTACATCCTTGTGAAGCAAATTTCTGCTTTCAGGCAGGGTTTAAACTAACTCATTGACTTTTTGAATTGCAACACACTCTATGCAGCCACATCTGGTTCCCCAAATTTCTCTTCTGCCATCTCCAAGGCCCAGTTGTCTGCTCTCTGCCCGCCTCACCACTGCCTCTGATGTATAAACTTCTGTTCCATAATAAAAATGTCCCTATTTCTTCTTTCCTTGCCCTGAGAAACACAGATTCCTCAAGTGTGCTAAATAGCTTGCAGAAAAAGAGCAAGATGACTCTCTGATCATGTTGTTCTTTTGTACAGTGAAAACCATGAGACACATATCTGCCACATCAATACTGCAAGAGTGCTCAACTTTCTAAAGAAAAACAAATAAGATTAATGTTCAGAAGACTAACAATGCTTTTAGAAATTTCACGGAAGCAAGTAATATATTCTATCTCAATATGAAAAGTATTATCAGCAGTTTGCATATCCTTGTGTATTACCTGGTACCTACCAGTATTAGAATCAGAATTAGAACCAAATCATAGATCCTGAAAGAACTACCCCTGTCTCCCATTGACTTCAATTTGATGATTTTCTCATTTCTATCTTGCCCATTTCTATCTTGAGTTTGAATGGGATTTAGTACCAGATTACCTAAATTCAGGACCTGTTTGCATTAGTTAAATACTTATTTTAGTTGGGATTAATTAGAACCTTATTTGACCTGTTCATATCTAAGCCCATGCAAGTTCTATGCAACCTTACGATGATGTCCCTTTGGACAGACCACACCAAAGCAGTTCATAAGTTTCAGTATCCTGGGGGAAATATAAAGATAAAAAAAAAAAAAAAAGGCAATAGTCCAGTGAGTTTGATACATCAGTTAAACTGCTAGAAATGAACTCTTACAAATAACAAATTGCCAGTAAATCTTGCAGTGTTCACTGATCAGTGTATTATACAATTTTTGCCTTCTGCATATTATCTATTATGCTTAAAAACTGCCAGTTCAATAATTTTTGCTTCTCTCAATAGAAGTATTTCAAGCTCTCGTAAGTCAAGATTGTTAAAACAGTAACACATACGTGAAATTTCCTAGTAGAAAGTTCTGGCTTTATTTGAATAATTCTAAGTAATAAATATCTGCACAAGGCTTACCATCCACTCATAAACACTGCACAAAAAATGCTGTTTCTAATTGATATACTAAGTGGACAGAGTCAATATCAGAAATCAAGTCATAATTCTTCCAGAAGCTACAAGAATCAGGGTGTGTTGACTCTCCCTCAGGTCAAGATATTGATATTAAGATATTAACATTTAATATTATTAAAATATTAATGATTTTATGTGTTATACTTCTTTTAGCACTATGCACACTTAGCCTACTCTTCTAGGCTAAGAGTATGTACATATACATATACTCTTACTCTATAACCCACATAGTTATGAACTGATCCCCATCTTATGTTTAAATAATCCATCTCCATAGCAAATACACTATTGGATAGCCTTTTTTTTTTTTTTTTTTTTACTCATCATTATCTAGCTTTTGTAAATTTATTTAATATTGCTTTCTATGTGACTTCCTGTTCTTATTCTTTGATTCAAAATGTATTGCAATATACCAACAAACATAACTTTATTTCATTGTAAAGAATATCATCTCCTCTTCCCTTTATTCTTCATTATACAGATGAAGATGTAGAGACAGTCTTTGGCTTGAGTACAAAAGAAATCTGATCCAGCATTGCCTGTTCCTGCCTTTCCCTGAAAATTATTATTTTTTTTTTTTTTTAACCCTCATTTCCTCAGAAAAAGAGGAAAAAAAATAAGGGACATACTGTACAGTGCTAAAGAGGCTATAGTGGATACTAACCAGTTCAAGTCTGATAAACAGGTTGTGAGCACTTACCAGAGTCTATATTAGGGACTTCTGTGGACACATAAGTTATAAATGATGACTCAGGTTTGTCTCAGATTTGGCCAATGATTCATTATTTTATTTCCCTTTAATGGGGTGACCTGATGTGGATCAATGAAGTTGGGATAGAAAACCATACCTTATGTCACTGGAAACAGTAATTAGAAGAAGAGTAGATAATTCTCTCCTGTCATAAGATTGGACAGGATGATGGACTGTAGTTCACCTGATCTCCAATTTCCTTGATTCCTTAACTGGCTTCACTAGGAAGGTAATGCTGACTAAATTTGTAATCCCTGATTTCTGCTGCTGATATTTGATAACCTGCACAGTATCAATACATCTGTTCCTTTCACAAATTTCTAGATTTTTTTTCATCGTTCTCTGTTGCTAAGAACATAAATAAACGTCTGTTGAAAGGTCTGTGTGGTTTATTGCAGTGTATCTATCTACAAGAAAAGCCATATAGATGGGATATTCTACTGATTTAACACCACTTCACCTGCTGGCTGAGAAATGAGTAATTTTTTTTTTTTTGTCAAAACTGCTATTAAAATTCTTCATGCTACTATTGTCATGGTCATTTAGATAAATGCTATGCACACAGACCAGCAAGTATAACAAGCTTTTGTTTCAAATTTCTTTTAAAAGTATAGTAACAAATTTGCTTGATACTATGCATCTCCTATTGCAATATAGAGTTTAAGTGTAGGAGAGTAGTTGTGTCACTCTCTGAGGGTACTTATCACCAGGTGACTAGTCTAGACCTGACTCATGTTTAGATGGCCAAGTTTAGTAAGAATCTCACTGACAATGCACATAGATTAAATTATCACTGATTACAGGGACATTTCTTCAATTTCCTACTCTTCTTGAGTATTTATAGTAGACATGACTGAGGATGGAGAAGATGGAAATGGTGATGAAGGAGGGGGATGCAGAAGGAGGAGGGGGAGGCAGGGATGGAGAATCATAGAGATGGAGAATCATAGAATGCTTAAGGTTGGAAGGGACCTTTAGAGATCATCTAGTCCAACAACCCTGCACACGCAGGGTCACCTACAGCATGTGGCACAGGACTGCATCCAAGCGGGTTTGGAAGATCTCCAGAGAAGAAGACTCCACAACCTCTCTGGGCAGCCTGTTCCAGGGCTCTGTCACCCCCACTGTTAGGAAATTTTTCCTTAAGTTCCTGTGGAACTTTTGGTGTTTCAGTTTGTGGACATTTCCTCTAGTCCTATCAGTAGCCACCACTGAGAACAGGCCAGCCCCCTCCTCCTCACTGCCTCCCTTGAAGTACTTATAGACACTGGTGAGGTCTCCTCTCAGCCTTCTCTTCTCCAGGTTGAACAGTGGGGAAAATACTACAAGGTCCAATATTTTATTGATCATCCATAATTAAACATCTGATTTTTGTCTAACCATAGGGTTCTATCTCCTGGAAATAGAAAGCCAGAAAGATGCTAAATTTCTATGACGAAAAAGAAAAAAAATGAAACTGAGAATAATATATGCATTTTTTTCATCCATGATACACACGGAGAAACTGAATTAAAACAAAGTTATATATTTTCCCAAAGTTAGGTGTTTTTGCACAGCAATACAAAGACGTCAGAACTGTAGGGCTGTGGATCACTTCCCATCATCTGAGGTTCAGATTCTCTCTTCCAGATCACACATGGAATGAGATTTGTATGATTTTTATTTCCCCTGTTTTTCACTGTTAGCAAACACAGGCTGGTAGTCAGAGAAAGAACAGTCCTGCCCTCCAGCAATTCCAGATTTTCCCAGGTTGGATAACAGGAAGGCCAAGGCCAGAGGAGAGAATAAAAACTTGCAGTAGGCCACATCCCAGTGTCATCCTGAGGGATAAGCCTCACTCCTAGTGCACCAGTCAGAGCCAAGCTGATGCCTAAACAACAGCACTTGCAGAATTGAGGACAATTTGAGATATTATATTGTCTGTCTGTCTATCTATCTATTTTTATGCATTATACGCAACATATTGTTCTTCCAGTACTCTTATAGCTATATACTGACAAGTTGGGGGGAGAACAATAGTAATGATAATGAAATTCAGTGAGTTTCTATGTTTTATCTTAGTTTATCTTTTAGTTTTATATTAGTTACTGCATAATCCTTAATAAATTAAAAATTCTATGTGATTACATTATGAAGCTCACACTCATTGCGGATATCTACCTTGAGACAAATAAGGCATTATTTTATTTTTTTTTTTGAGCACACTTGAGATTACTTAGTAACAAATATATTAGTGATACAGCTTTCATTCAGTTGACTTATTACAATGAATGGTGGCATTGCAACCTGAAAAATTCTCTCAGAAATGAAAGAATGCTGTAACAGTTGATTAAAAATGAGGCTGTAATGACTTGCCTTGAATATGGGCAAATGAAGAGGCAGAAGACAAATTACTCAGGCAGCAAAACATGACAACTCATGGATGTCCTTCACAGATTCACCAAGCAATGCAGGTTGGCAGGGAGCTCTGGATATTGTCTAGTCCAAACTCCTGCCCATACAGTGTCAGCTCGAGCAAGTTTATCTGGGGCTCTGTCCCATTGTGTTTTCAGTAAATCCAAAGTTGGAGACTCTCAAACTTTCTGAGAGACTGTCCCAGTTTTTGTTTGTTTGTTTGATTGTTTTTTTTTTTTTTTTTTCCACATTTAAGCATAATTTCCTGTATTTCAGTTTGTAATCATTGTCTCTTGTCCTGTCACTGAAGCCCAATGAGAAGAATCTGGCTTGGTCTTCCTTACTTTTCCCCTTAGGTATTTACACACACTGATCTCCTTCAACCTTCTGCTTTGAATAGTCTCAGCTCTCCCAGCTTCTCCACATATGACAGATGCTCCAGTACTAATTCACCATCCTGCTGCTCCATTCCTAGACTCTTTTGCAGTATTAACATAGTCCTTGCCTTTTCCCCCTTGAACCCACAGTTTTAAATCTCACATATGTGTGAGTAATTACTTACTTTATCTCACCTTAACCAAAAGCGACAACCAAAAGTCACTTGTTAATGAGTAAAGAAGAGGCATTGCTAGCAGATGGTTTATATTCTATAGCTCTCTCCATCTGCTCCTTGGACTTGGTTTTGGAGATAAGCCATGATGTGGGCTGGGAACAGACGGAGGCAGCACCTCGAAATCTAGAGAAAAGTAACTATGGAGAAGCACACAGCACAGTTGTTTTAAAAAGTCTGTTTTCATTCCCTGCCTGAGGTTGTACTTGAGCTGTACCATTGCTTTCTATTCCCATCTTATCAGGCACACTGCAGCCTTCATTGAATTTCAGGAGCTGGGGATAAACTGCTCTAAAATCTGTAGATAGGTCAAAGATATTTTCTGTATCATTCTGAATCCCCTCTAAAATGTATTTTAGCTTTTACTTTGGTCTCTGAAAAAAAAAAATTACATGCATGCTTCATCTTGGCATGTCTTCAGCTTATGCTAAAAGCAAACACGACTTTGCTTTTCTGAAAATAACTTGAATATTCTCAGTTTCACAGGATCTTTTATCTCAAATCAAAATTTGTTTATATTTCAATTAATCTATGAAGATATTACAGAGAAAAGATATGTAATCCTGTTATATTTCTACTTCTATCAGATATTTAATGTTTATCTATTGAAAGATACAGGAATGTGGAATCACAAATATTTTACATACTATATATATGTGTGTGTATATATATGTTATTGTGACATTTTGCTAAGACACAAGAAAAAAAAAGTCTTCAGGGGGGATATGGTCCCAGCAATGTTTTTTTTTCACTCCAGGTCATTTTACTTTCTTTACTCTCTTATAAGATCAAACATTCTATTGTGTCTCTTCGTCTTGCAATCCCTTCTACCAAAACCAAACCAAAAGAACAACCCCCCCCCACCCCCCCACCCCCCAAAAAAAAAAAAAACTCTTGTGGTCAGTGATGCAGGTCCTCAGCAGCTTCGGGAACTTTATTCCAAGCTGAATTTGCTTTGGCAAGCAAGCTGAAAACATACCTAGGTAAAGGCCTGTTAAAAGTATTTCACATCCCATAAAAGAGGGAGCATTTATTCCTCATTCAAAATATTTTACAAAAAGTTAGTTGCAAATAAAGTTAATCTCTACAGAGACAGCAAACTGACAAACTTTTCTCCCAAATTTTGTACCAAGGAGAGAAACCTTACGCTATCTACAGTTATAGTTTATACTGGAGACTATGATCTTTACTACTACTTAAGCAGATTTAATAAAAGTCTAAATATTAATAGACTGAATAAAAAAAATAAATTATTCCTAAGATGGTGCTGATTCTTTTTCTCTGAAGCACACCCCCATTTTTTTCTCCCAAGAACATATAGCTGTGCACTATTACTTCATATCATTTTGTTGAAAAGAATCAACTCAGAAGGGATCACTACAGAGCTGACAGTATACTAGAGAGAGGATCCAGGCTTATTTTGAACAGTTATCAAATCCAAACAGAGGAGAATATAAGCTGCAAAAAGAGTGGGGCTATGTTCATAAGCTTGCCTCAGGCAAATCAAATGTTCACTTCACATTTCCTCCTTATACACCAGAGAAAGGAACTATAAAAGCTAGAAAAAAAAATATTTTGATCATATTTTATTCCTGTGGAACCTCACTGTACCTAAAGTAATATGAGCTACTGTCTGTGATAGAAAGAATGGGCTTTGGAAAGCATAAAGTCTATTCAAACCTTCTGAATCAAAATTTTAGAAACAATACTTTGAAGATACAGCTCCATTAAAAATATAGAACAGGGCACAGCTAAGATCTACCTATCAGCATTTCATAGAGCAGACTTTAATATGCTTCAGTTGCTACTAGAAGGGGCAAAAGATGCAATTGACAATGTGTCTTCAGAAGTGCTCTCACTGATTTTGGGGAGGAGTTAACTCTTTAGCATGAAAATGTTACATTAAAAAATATGTATCATCTCTTACAAGCCCACTCAGAAGCAAATCACAAAATAGCAAGCTTGCATGATGTGAAGCTATGAAATAGAGGAACATGAATTATTTGTGCAGTCAGCCATATTATGATATTCTCTACCATGTTTGCAAAGCAGGCAGGCAAGGAGTTCAAGAGTTCGTTTAACCTCCTTTGCTATCCGTTCTTCCAGGGAGACAGCTGATTACAGCAAGCAGCAATTGAAACAGAAAGGGGATGGAAAAGGATACGGCAGGTGAAGATAACACTGTTAGAGGTAGCATGACTGAGTGCCTGTTAAATGAACGCATGCCTGGTCATTGAGAGAAGACTTTCAAAGTGAACTAAAATGTAAATAAGGAGTGATAAAATTGCATATGGTTACCAGGAATCCTATAATCCTAGATCCTCTAGCATACCTTGCTTACAAGTCAGACTGTAGCTGGTCTTCAGAAAATATATCCAGAGTTCTACCTCTGGTGCATGACAGCATAAAGACACACGGTAACCAACTCTGAACAGCAGATAGGGCAACCAGATGGAGTTCTAAAGGGACGCTTGTACCTAGAGTGAGATCCCTCCAGAATTTGATGCGCCTGACTACATTTATGGGCCTGGATGATTTATAGGATGATAGGTGGCAGAGCATTAACAGGAGTGGAAGCTATCTGAGGAGTTTTTTGAGATTAAATAGTTCTTCCTATTTGAACTAGCTCTTTCTTTAATACTGATACATAAGTAACTGCCTCCTTGCTTTACCACAGATTTGACTTGATGTTACATTTATTGTCATAGGAATGTAAGGGAAGGCTCACTGTCCTCAGGGAAAGGTGTCTGAGCTATTGAGGCACCATAACTGCATGCTGCAGAGACCAGGGGTCTAAGGGCTGGATACTAGCGGGACCAGAGGTCACAGCCAGATGCTGGAGGGATCCATGTGTGTCTGTGCCTGTTGGAGTGTGAGATCTGCCAGAAAGCTTTGAGTCTGATCAGTCAGCAAGAAAGAGCAGATCAGGGCATCCGTGTTGTCCAGGATTACCTGATTGTTGCCTGTATCTATGTGCTGACTGATTTTTGCTAATTTCTTGATAGTCAACAGGGAATTCCTGAACAGACTCACCTTTTTATTTTATTTTTTTTATTTATTTTATTTTTGTACCAGGACCAGGAGGTGCTGGTTCTTTTGGATCGCACATGAATCTCTCTCTTGAGAGAGATAGCTATTTTACAAATATCCCAGAAATAGCAAACATCCCCATGATAGCAAATTATAAAATACTCTGTCTCTTCTGGTACTAGGAACCCAAATACATCATTGGGCAAATCTCAGTCAGGCCATGACACAGTGAAGAAATCCTGTCCGTGGTGTATAAAGACCAATACTATGGCCTTGAGAATCTAGATAGGATTTTATTAGCAGGACTTCGGTGTAGAAGGAAAGCATGTTACTTCAGGATAAAGATAAGGGAATGTTGGTAGCTTCATTACTGATGCCAGTCAGTTCCAGACTCTTCTGCTATGATGTGCTGGTTGAGGTCATCCTGTCTCGAGGGGTATGTGCAGCACAGCACAGGCTGGAGGTCAAGTGGTATGTGCAGTACAGTGCGCCACAGTAAATATTTGTGCCTCCACAGGTCAACTTGTTATGTGGATCACTCATTCCCCTATGTTCAATAAATACTCTTCCAGTTAGGACCACTTCAGTGCTGGTGAGAGGGAATAGGGGGAGCAGGGAGCAGAATAGCAGTCCTATAGCAGGCGAGGAGGGACAACGCCCTTGGATCCTGAAGCCCACTGGACTCAGACACTTCTTAATGGTTTAGACAAAACATTGCTCTCTCTGCATTTGCATAATTAGGCAAATGAGTCAGAAATAATGCCGGACAATTAGCAACAGAGGATAGCAAGAGCTACTGTAATCTGCATGCACAGCTTAGACATTTAGATAGTATGTGGGAAGTATTTTAATAGGGTAAAAGAGCCATAAACCAAAGATAAAAATGATGTTGGAATTAACAATGTATTCCTGCTACATATACAGACTCTTGAATCCCTAGCTGCAGCAGTACAAATGAATTCCTGTGGCAAAATCCTTTAAATGGATTAATGTAAAATGCAGTAAACATGTTACCACTGTTATTGGGCATTCATTCTTCATTTACACTAATCAATTCTAGAAGCACATTTCGCAGAAGTATAATCTGGAAAAGCAAATTTTTCTATGAATATAGCACTTTCAATTGCTGTCATAGCTTTTATGTATTGAGTTTTTCAATATGATCTTGAGTCAAGGTTTCCTGCAATTATTCTTTGGATTTTCAAGTGTGATAGTTATGTTAGTCTGGGCTCACAAGTGAAAAATACTAATGGAAACATATCACATGTTTTGCTTTTGTTGCTAAGGAAGGTAATATTAGTCTATATTAGTCTCATTTTCTAGATGAATTTGGAAACTAAATGTATTACAATCTGTTCCTGTCAGGCATGATCAATTTTCTCAAACAAATAATTACTTATTTCCTTTTCTGTAAAGATGTCACATACAGAATAAGCTCAGCTCATTTCAATTCAGTATTCTCTATATTTCAAAAGAGTCTCTCAAGTGAAAAGAATAGCATATCTTAGCAGACAAAAACAATCTGTGCTCAAGTGTATTTGAGAGTAGAATATCTTAACATTTCTCCTGTAGTACAAGAGAATTATCACTGCTGGTGACCTTTCAGTGGCAACTGGATATTTTTTCTCTCTCTCTTTTTTATGTATTAATGATTATCAGGTAAAACAGCAGATCCAGAGAAAGTGCATATGGTCTAAAGTCTACAAAATATATGCAAATTTTTATTATTTAAAAGTCTTTTTCATGTCCAGAGAATAAAATGTCATAAAAACATAATAAATTTCAAATATAGCATATTAGTAAATATAAGTAATTCTGAAATAAAGCATTATTTCAGAAAAGTGAAATAAATTTCCCTAAAAATTATATGCTCAAAGAGTGGATATATCATCAGTTTCTTTGATTATGAGGTAATGCAACTAGTCCTACAAATAACCAGTTCTCTGTAAATGTCTTTCATCATTAGCATCAGCTATTTTATTTCAGCACTAAATTGCTGAGATGGGATTGTAGAGGGATTTAGGGATTTTTTTTTGCTTGTTTTCTTGTTTCTAATAGTGTACTTTAATGAAGAAAGTAATTGCCAGGCTTTGGATTGACAGGGTCATCAGATCAGTGGTTTTGCTAAGCAAACCGAGAAATCTGTATTTCAGACTCACTCAAATTCACTTCCTTTATTCTTAGAAATACATACATAGAATTGTTAAACTTAGGTTTTCTTGAGGGTTTTGAATATATATCGTGTTGTACCATAAGCTTATAAAATCTGAACATTTACCCGCAATTCACAGCTTAATGACATAAGCTTAGATGCTAAACTTCAAAAGCAATTCAAGAGGATCTATTGGTATTATTACTAGATTCAAAGGCAAGTGAGAAGCTTAATCCCTACATCTCTGTTAAAATGCAGGTAGAAAAATCTTTAGAACAGGAAGTCTGTTTTTTCCTGTATGTTATTTTAATGGAACATTTTGTGTCATATGTTCACTGGAAAATAATAATAATTATGTAATACAAAACTGCAATTTTAAAACCATATCTTTGTCAGCCTTTGGGAAAAGTACTTGGTAACAAATGAGATATGCCTTAGTTCTGCAGATGTGTAAAGACATTGTACAGCAACTATGACAGACTATGGTATGAAAGCACAGAAGAACTTCATTGCAAACTGAGCATGCATAGATGAAGATCAAAGAAAAAACAGTGTTCTCAAACAATGAGCAAAGAGGCTATAAATAAAATATAAATGGAAAGAAGTGACTCAGAAATGGATCTGCAAGTTTCAGTCTCAGGGAGCTGACTGTCACACCAACAGGTATTTGGAACCAACATGTTTCAGTTTCTAGGGGCTTAGTCATTCTTACATCTCTCCCTTCAAAAGGGAACTATTTTAAATATATGTTTCTTGTACAGGAAACATCAGAAGTTATTTCTGGAAATCTAGCAGGCCCATATTTCTTATACTTCCATGAGTATGAACCACTTAATTGCTTCACTGCTGTGTTCTGCACTTACATTTGATGATGACCAAAGGTTCAAGTGTGCTTCACTCAGCAAAAAAAAAAAACTTAGTTCACACAATTTATGTAAAATTTAAATCAAAGTGATTTTTTCTTTCTGGATTAATGACACATGATAATCTGGCAATCTGTGAACTGTCCATTCAAGATCAATGTCAATGATAATAGATCACAATAATGGGCATTAAAATGACAGTAAGCACCTAAATATTTCTAAAAGTCCTTCTACAATTAATCCCCAAATCTGCAATCTGCTCCCCGCATCAACTCCCGCCCCCTCCCCCCCCCAACACTTTAAAATACCATGAAGCAGATAACACAATTTATTTGGGGAACTCACACATAGAGGTTAGACAGATAAATGTTCTTTACAGCATTCAGTGTGTAAGATCTGTAAGAATTTCTACCTTATTGCCTTTAACTATGTGAACTATATTTACACTTATCTAAGTTCTGTTTTTTTTCTCAGAATCTGCTGAGATCTAAAATTGTTCAGAGTGGTTTCAGTAGGTCTCAGTCTAGGCCATTACTTCATCTTGCAGAACTTATCTTTCACTTCTTTTTAAGTTCCCAAAGATCCAGCAGTCTTCTGTCACTCTTTGATTTCTTCTATTCCAAACATAATCATTTCAAGTAAGAAGGAAATTTTCAGAATATTTTGGGAAACTACAGTAACTTTTCATCAATCTATTTTGGAGTTACAATTCCGAAATGCGTATTGAAATTACTTAACAAATGACAACATATGTTGGATGTCAGTTCTTCCAGAGAAGGCCATCACCACTGGTAAGGGATGAAATAACATTTTATTGTAGCCTTTTACAGGATAAAAACTCTGATCTACCAACCTAAAGCAAGAAGAGAAATGCTGCTATTTCTTACTCTACAAAAAAAAAAAAAAAAGGTTTAGTAGAAAATGTGTAGCTAAAAATCTTCTATATTTCTTCAATAAAAGACAAAGTAATTTTAATCACAGATAAGTTCCTTATGTTTTATATCTGACATGGTGAGTTTCTTCCTGAAAGTGGCCCCACATGATTTCTTCCTCTTCAGCAAAGTAAAGATGCAAAAAACTTTAGGGTTTGGGCCAGCATTACTAAATGAAAAATCAAGTGTAACAATTCCACTCCAATCTCCTGGCTGTCCTTTGACTATTCGGATGCAGATGGCATCACTATTTCAGCCAGAATGAATATCACGTCTCATTATCCACCACTCTGTTCCTCACTACCAGTCTATAACTGTGGTCAGTATCTAATCCATACTGCAAATGAAAGCATATTTTTAATGACTATCATGATTAATATAATGTGACGGATGTATTTGAAAGTTGGTAGAAAATCTTTTCCCTTTCATACCGAGTTTAGAATTTACGGACTTGTACTAAAAGGAATTTCAGATTATGAAGTTCATACTAAGTATCTAATTCTAAGCAGCTAGCTGTAGTACTCTGAATTCACTCTTTTTTGGTACTCATCCTTCACTCATTTAGCTGCATTGGGAATTAAGAGTTAATTTCCAAATCTCAGTCACATTTAAATTCTATTTTTAAAGTTTGCCAAAGTAAATTGTGTGAATAACTGTTTTTGCTGTTACTAAAGATATGAGGTAATACAGGATGACAACTGACACTCTCTTCTGCACACTGTTAAGATATCCTCCATACTCAGAGACTAGTGTATCAGTTTTGGAGGAATGCTTAACCTTTTCTGTTTGTGTTTTGAGGCACAAAAATTCTGAGATCCTTTAGCATAATACTGTATTATGATATTATACTGTTTCTTTGGAGGAGATAAACAGATACCAAACAGACCTTTAAAACATATCTTATATTTTACAATTTCAAAGGATCCCAAAGAGTTGTTAATACTTTTGTTTGAAAGAAAATATCCCTTCTTTTGTTTTACCTTCCCTGTATGTGCCATTAAATAAACTTATTCCAGATTAGCATATATGCCATATGTCCACGCACTCACTAATCACATTTGAGTGTTTTGAAAGTTGAAGTGATATCCCTACAACCTTCTTCAGACTCTGGAATTTGCTTGGAGCATTACAAGAAGCAAACAAAAATAATAACAAGATGAGAAAAAAACACCAAATGAAAGTGTTCATTTATACATATAAATATAAAGAATGTAGCTGAGGAGCACCATGAAAAAAAAATAGTGAAGTGCATAGAAACAATCACTTTATAGGCTGCGGGGTGAGAGAGAGCAGTATGCTGGAAAGGCAAAGACGCAGAAGCCCAAATGGCAGAAGGCGGGCAGGTTTGTTATAATTACACAATTTATGTTAAACTTGTTTCTGTAAGATAAAAATCTTAATCAGAAATGGTTAATATGTATGCAGGGAAACCACTGGGGCTTCCAGATACCACTACATTCATCCAGTGGCATGCAAAGAGAGATTTCAGAGTGGAGACTCATGAGTGGGTATTATGGCGCGATTCATCTTGCCTTTTTAGTCCTTTTCTTTTCTTTTCTTTTCTTTTCTTTTCTTTTCTTTTCTTTTCTTTTCTTTTCTTTTCTTTTCTTTTCTTTTCTTTTCTTTTCTTTTC
>VZSV01000040.1:3523479-3535078 GCA_013398735.1 Nothocercus julius
TATATATATTATTTCTGTTGTTATAGATATGTATATTATCTATTTATATCTATATATATAAATTTTATGGATTCTCCATGAAACAAATCCCAAGAAACTGCGTTTATGAGCAGGGTTCACATCAAAATATTCTCTAAAAACCGTAAGGAAAAGTTTAACCAACTTTAACTCTATCCCCCATACAATATCATCCCCAGCTTCCTAGAAAAACTTGTGTCATTGAGAGCAGAAATTACAGAACGATTATTTGGAACTGCATCAGACCATTAAACATAGATTTTCCCTCTCAGAAACTAGTGCTATATAGAAAGAAATGAAGGAAGAAAGGGAAAAAAAAAAAAAGAATGGAGGCAGGTTGGCAGAAAAAGAAAGATGGGAAGATAGAGAGATGGAAAGACATGGAGAAATGGACTGAAAGAAGGACAGATGTATAGAAAGATGGACAAACAGAAAGACAGATGGACTGATGGCTTGATGAACAGACAGGACTGAGGGAGGAGGGAAGGAGGTAGGAAAGGGAGAAAGGGAAAAAGGAAGGGAAGAAAGAAAGAAATGTGTAACATTGTTCTAGAATTTTTTAAGTGAATAGGTTTAAACTGTGCCTTAGGACCCGTTTATACCACAAGCAGATCACAGAGGTCTCAGGACCAAATCCTCTGTAGCACAGCCATCCAACCTTAACAGTGTTTAGACCTCAGTAATGTTTTTGGACACCACTCCTCTCGGCCATGCCTGAGAGACCATGCTCCCTGGGTTCACTGGAATTACCAGTATAGAAGTAGCTACTAGTGATAAGTTTTAAATATTCAGAAATGCTGTAAGATGTTTTTCAACAAATTAACTTCAGACTTGACTCAGAAATTTATAGATTGCAGCTTTTTAGCCATAAAAGCAATACAGACAGGGATGGCAGTCTTTGAGGGCGATAGGTTATCACTCCTTCAGATGGAGTTACCTCAAAGAGGACAGAGATATAGAAGAAACGGATAATCTCCTGCCATTAAGTCTTAACTAAGCTGTAATGCTGTCAGGTTAGTGAGATATATGTAGACAGTCTCTCTTCAACTTGACTCTTTTGTCATGTGAAAAACAGAAGCTTCCAAGAAGTTTCTTACATTTGTGAGAGATTCCCTGCTGATCTGGGAATCCCAAGGAACAGCAAGTGTCAAACTGCACAGTTAACATAGCTCCAGTGTTTGAAGTTTCAAATCCATTTTTTTTTCTTTCAGCACTGTGAGTGATTTTATATTTTTCACTTCATGTTCGTACCTTGGAAAAAAGCACTTGAAAAAAATGCATGTAAATATATGACTGAAGCTATAATCTATACAACATATACTATGAAAAAAACCAGGAAGATCTCAAGGTTGCTCCAAGAAACATTGAATGAAACGGATTTACAATGTATTTTATACTCCATTTTTCATGTAGTTTGTCTAAACCTATTTCTAGACCTAACACTTTTATGTTTTAGAATACACTGTAAATCTCAGTCCTTATCTTGAGTTCTTGTCATGTCAAACAATGTACACAATAGAACTAGATAAGGAAATACTAAACTGTATCTATCAGTCACATGAAGAGCTTTATAGGGTGCTTATGTACTGTACTACTTTTGCAGGTTTTATCTACAATAGGCAGACTAGTAAAAAATAAAAAAAAATAAAAAGCAATTTTCACATTTGTCAGTCTGAGACATGTTTTTTTCAGGAAAGGAAACACAGACTGTGTTCAAACATTATATTTGATGCCATATGTTTCTTAGCTACCTATTCTTCTATTTTCAAAATACATGTAGTACTGTTGGTAGCACTGTAACTGATTAAGTGACTGCAGGGTGTTTTGAAAATTTGTTTTCCTTTGAAAGGAAATTTCATTTTTTTTCCTACTCTGTACTCCTTATAGCCTTGGATATTTATTTGACTTTGCAGAATGCTGCATCTTGCTGAAATTCCTTATGGCTGTTTATATAAGAAAATGGACAGAAAAAAATAGAAAAAACACTACAGTTATTTAAAATTTTAATATGGTATTATCAGTAGTGATAGTGGCAATTTAAAACATTAAATGATGTCCAAGGGTAAAACACTTTGTTAAAAGAAAAACAAAAAAAAACCCTGTGATTTCATAATATAGTGAAGCATTTAACACATTTAAGTGACTGGACAAGTGGGCAATGAGAAACCTTATGAAAGGCCAAGTGCAAGGTCCTGCACCTGGGGAGGAATAACTGCAGACACCAGTACAGGCTGGGGACTGACCTTCTGGAGCACCAAAAGTTCCACAGGAACTTAAGGAAAAATTTCTTGACAGTGAGGGTGACAGAGCACTGGAACAGGCTGCCCAGAGAGGTTGTCGAGTCTTATGCTGTAGGTGACCCTGCGTGTGCAGGGGGGTTGGACTAGATGATCTCTAGAGGTCCCTTCCAACCTTAAGCATTCTATGATTCTATGAAAGCTGTGTACAGCTTTTCTCGATTTCCTTAAAAATGTATGAATGCTATTTCTTTTGGTCTGGCAACTACAAGACTAATTCAGATGTTATTTTTTGAGAAAGTATAATCCCTATTCCCACTGTATCAAAATACGCACTTTTACTTTTAAACTTCAATAGTCTTGAAAAAAACACTTCTTTCTGTGTGAGAAAGAAAAGGACAAAGAAATAGATGTGGGATGATGTAAATTAAAGTATTATTTAGATTAAGTTGATTTCATACACAGTAAAGTCTAGTTGAAATTGCCAATCTTCTGAGTTTCATTTTGTGTTGATTCGGAAGAACAGTTTTTATACCCCAAAATCAGAGCTTGGAAGCTAAAATCATAGAATCATAAAGGTTGGAAGGGACCTTTAGAGATTATCTAGTCCAAAATAATACGAAATTTTTAGCCAACACATGGATATGCTTTTAAACAACTAAACTTGATATGACTTTCGAATATTTTTTAATATTATATATTTAATATAACTATCCAAAAAAAGTTATAGTAATTTCTGTATTTGCATCAATGTACAACTCAGAGCTACAGAATACTATAGTAATGCTTCTTGTTGTGATGATACAGTCTATTGGAGATCCTTTCTTCAGTGAGCTGTTTAAAGCTATAGTTTCAAGAGCAAGGAAAAAGGATATTAAGTTGCCAAAATAGTTATAGCAGGAATACTGAGATAAAAGCCTATCCTAAATTAGCAGACCATTTTATAATGGTCTTCTCTATAAATATCAGATGCCACATATTTCATCATAATCAAACCATTCAAATACAAATTAATTCTATTAGAAATAGTTTTTGTTTAGATAACTCGTGAGGTCTACATTGAACTATCATTTTTGTCTTTTAAAAAGGAATCAAAAGAAAAAGACTATGATAAATAGTCAATTTGTTTTCAATCTGAAATAGCAATCCAGTCTCTCTTTTAATTTAAGGCTCAATCCCCTTTCCGTATCAGAAGATCTTTTCAAAGAAGAAAATTGTTTTGTACTACATTACTTGTGTGTTGTGTTCACAAGCTTTGTGAACTCAATTCATTATTCCCAAATATACTTTCATTACCTAAAACTACAAGAGTTTTCTTTATATGTTTTCATGTGAGGGCAACTTCTAATGACATTTTAGTGGAGAGACTTAGGCTCCCTGTGGTGTGAGGTCAAAAAGCAACATTGCCATGCCCTTCACACATCTCCTGTGCACTCTCCAGCAGTGTGTCTAACCTAAAATATGTATTGAAGTTAAAGATACAATATGCCTGAGTTTGCATAGGAGATAAGTGTGGGATACTCTATGCGATTAGTTCAAAATTTATATGTTGCTTGATTTTCCTACCTTGCACTGTAGCTGAGCTTAGGCTATCTAATAAGCAAATAGCTCAAAGTATTTACACAAGATAACACTTCAGTAAAGAAAATCCCTGGACAGTAAAAAAATTATCTTCAAGAGAACAGTCCAAATGATTAGAAGTAAACAGAGTAAAAATATTATTTAGTGTCAAAGAAAATCTACTTTCTTGTAGAAAATTCTTATTTTAAATGAGCTTGAGCAACGGGCATATACCATATAAGCCTTTAAGACTGTGGTCTTTCACATGTCCAGATAAAATGTCTGACTATAGCACGGTATACATCTCCTTCAGCCTTCACCTTTGCCTGTTTTTTTTATTTTTTTTTTTCCAAAAGAAATCAAGTTCTTCAAAGGAGAGGGATCAATGAGTTTCTGTGTCTCAAACTGAGATAATTTCAAGATGAAGCTGTTCCCAGGCATGAGAGCTCAGGAGTACACACCCATTCACCACGCTAGAAGGTATTTCAAGATGGAAAGCTTGTTCTTTACCTTAAATAAGCAGTCTAAAACTATAAAATGTCACTTGAAATGTATGTTTATAGAAATTTTGATTCTGGTGAGAGCAAGTCAGAACTTTGGGATACATGCTGTCAAGAGCAGGAACTGACAAACTATTTGTCGTGTTTCATATCTTTTACTTTAAGATTGTATGATGTCCTCTTTTTTTCAGTCACATTAGGTCACATTAATTACTGTAGAAATAAAAGTGCTTGGCTTTTATGCTCAGACTGAATCTTGAGGTCAATTCTTTACATTTTTTTTAGCTTTGTTACTTTAAGTTAAATTTAAATTTGATATAGTAAACAGCTGAAATGTTTTGGACCAATCAATGAGAAAAAAAAATCATAAGGGATAATTATTTGAAACTCATTTTGCACGCGCACACACACACACACACACACACACACAAAAAAAAAAAAAAAAAAAAAAAAAGAAGAGAAAGTACCTTTGGCTTGTTGCTTAAGGCAAGATATTAATTATATAAAAACTTATGTTCAGGCAGCAAAGTGACAAACCTAATAGTGTGTTTGATTGTTTGATTGTTTGTTTTTATCCATAAGAACTTAATTTTACAAAAGTAACAAAAACAGTTTGATATGATTATGCTGTATTATATTACAAAATAAACTCCAAATACCAGGTAAAATAGGACTTATACTAAGGGATTTCTGTTCTGCTATGATATAGAGAAGAGGGTGAAGAATATTGATACTTTGCAGCATAAAATGACTCTATTTAATTAGAATAAAAGCCCATTTTTTAACCTGAAAACTAATGGCAACATTGTATTTTGACTTTTTTTTTTTTTGAATAAAAATCTTTAACAGATGTCACCAAATCAGCAGTGTGACTGCTCCTGGCTTTTACTGTCTCTTACATTGAGTCATATCCTTCAATTTTCTATCATATATTTTGCCTCCAAAATTGTCATTCTTGGCCTGTTTTTTGAGACTGGAAAGAGAAAAAAACAAAAGAGATCCAGCTTTCCTTTGGACGTTATAAAATTTTTACAATTTCCATGTAAAAGCTATTCTTATGCCCTCTCCAGAGCTTCAATTCCTAAGGGGGATTCAAACATAAGGAAACATTCTAAGTAAGGAAAAACTGCAAGCCGTTTAGTGAGAGTCATGTTTATTTTTATTCATGTTGACTTTTCTATATTGTCTAGCTGTTTACTTCAACTTGAGAACATATAACGAGGAAAAAGGACAATCTAGTGCAGTATCTTGTCTCTCACAGTGGTCAGTACAGGAGAGTACTGAAGATTAAGAATCAAGGTAAGCACAGTACATATTTCCACTACATAACGCTCTCATTCTCAAGTGAGCCACTGGAAAGTGGCTGCCTCCTGTGAGTGTGGGGTAAGTAAGTCAGAGATAAGTGTGGATTTTTAAGAGATTTTGTTATAGTCACCATCTCCACCAACCTCCTTCCCATGCCACCCCCATTTATGTAGGGAATATAGCACTGCGTTCCTTATTGTCTTTAAGAGATATGACCACCTTGATTCAGAAATGCTCAAGGTAGGAGGCAGAATAAATTGACATATTGCATGATGTCAAAGCAAATTCATAAAGATTGATGCTATTCTGCTAACAATTTTCCCTCCCCATCAGTCATATCAGCACACTTTCTAGGCCACCACAACCCAAGCAGTGCTGATTTATAAATCTTCTCTGTTCAGTACCTGCTGATGATTTATTAATTCTTTTGTGACTATAATAAACCTGACAATATGTTTCCAAATAATTCTTGATAATGATAAAACTCATATGAGACATTTAATAGCCTTGAAAAAGAAAGAAACATTGCAAAAAGCATTGCTCTCAGAATTAGGTTGTATAAGATCAGAAACTACCTTTTATAGGTTTGGAATTAATTTTGCTTGGCTTGACTGAAAGGTCTATTTTTTTTCCTTTTATTAAGCAGATCATCATTATATGAAGGGTTAGTCCAGGTTAAATATCATGTCCTGTTTTACTCAGAAACAACTAAAAAGACTCTTTAAAAGACTGAACCAAATTATCTTTGTCCTCATTGATTCTAAAAACATAAGTACCCCACATAAAATGAAATAGAATATTGAACTCAAGGGAAAAGTAAGTTAAATTCAAAACTCTGGAAAAGATCAGGTAAAATATCAGCTATGTTATCACTGGATGCTCTGTGGAGTGTTGCTTGCTCCATGGGTGATTTGGTATAGAATAGTTCCTCTCCTCTGGAGGAGGACAGACATCTCTGAACATATGGACCAAGTCCACACCATAAAATCCTTTTCTTAGCTTCTTGATACATTTTGCATGTAATGTATAGTACTTCACTATTCTAGAATTTACATGTGACCATGTATATAAAAGAAAAGGAAGAAGAGAAAATTATTTTTGTTTAGATTTTGAGCAATATTCCTTGGGTCTACATTCAAACCTTTCAACTCAAAACTTCTTTATCTGACTGTAAAAGTCCTAAATACACAGGTATCCAAATGTAAAACCCTACAAGATTCTGGGTCTTCTCCAGGCCTTCAATGATCCTTCTTGGACTGAAGACATTTTAATGATTCTGCCTGATATTTCTTTGAGAGTTTGCATTCATTTATAATGCACTCAAGATAATGAAAATGTTGTTTCCAGCCTAAAATATTTTTGTGTTCTTACCAGTCAGATAGTGAACAACAAGTTACAGCACAGACTGGGAGATTTTAGAAACCAAACAATTACTGGTTAGTTGAAAAAACTTTTAAGCTCTGAAACATTTTATCTCCAGAAGTGAGGCTCAAGGGGTGCCTAATTCTTGTGATAACTTGCTTCAGTTGACGTTTACCTCCCAAGGGTTTCCCTTAATAAAGCATTCTAAAAGCAAGCTGTTTTAGGTTGCTTTCTGCCACACCATGACACAATATCAAACTATCCATAAGCAGATATAAAGTCTTCTGTATGGGAAATGACCTCAGTACTTTTTAGCTCACCATCCTTCATGAAGTTTTCTATAAAAAAAAAAAAGCAAGTTCATCTTCACCTTAAAATAAAGATGAAGGTGTGAAATCTACAAGTAGTTTTGATTCCATACAAATTGTAATGAGTAGTTCCAGTAGTTGATTCAAAATTCATTACTCTGTATAGCTGTCCTTTTCAAATTAATTTTGAAGTGTGCCTTTAAACTACAGTGCTGAGCCTTGATCCATGCAGACTTCCTTGCAGTCAGTGTCTCTGAGAGCAATATAGAAAGAAGTCTTTCTTTTGTGTGGAGGACTTTAATGCATAATAAAAGTTAATTTTCATTCTGAATCAGAACAAGTTTCCCAAATTTAGAAATTTCTAATGAAATATATTATTCTTGGCTTCATCTTACTGACATTTTTGTAACCAAAACAATGCACCTGATAGATTTGGTATTATGGGAACTGAGCATGCTGAGAAATCATGTTTATACTAATAACCCAAAGAGCTTCATGGAATGGGCTGGAGAATAGACATAAGTTATGTATGACGTTTATCTCCAGGATTGTATGATTCTTTCCCTTCTAGCTAACATTCTCATAGTTACTGCCTCAGCTTAGTTCAGGGGACTATGCAGGCTTGGCACTATCTGTAAGAGGTAATACAAAAAAAAAAAAAAAAGTTTTGTGTGGAAGATATTTTAAATGTGTAGACTTGAGCCACCCTGCACCGTTTCACTGAAGGTCAGAGAATAGACCTTGGCCTATTTTAATTATGGAGTAAGTGTGGCTTGGGAATTTAGGTACCAACAGAAGTGTTCAGTTTCTTAATATACATTCACTCTGTAAAAACAAGGTCCTCAGTGGAATCATACCTGACTGACAATGGAATTTAATGTAAATCTTATAATACTATAGAATGATACAAATGTAACAAATCAGCAAACTAACAAAAGAGGAAATGTTTCGAAAATATATATTGCCCAGTCCTACTCATTGGTTTAAAGAAATCATGCTTATAAATGAACCAGATTGCATTAATTTTTATAGAGATTTACCACTGATACCAAAATCTGGTCCTACCCATTTATTCTCAGATAACTCTATAGAGAAAATCTTTGAAGCATGGTCCATTTAGGATTATTAACGCAGTGAGAAATACCTCAAAGAAAGACATTTCTCCGACTTTCCTAATACCAAGGCAGAAAAAATAAAAAAGCATTTGAAGTTTTTTTCAGAGCCAAAGGAGATGATCCTAGCTAATAATTTTTTTTTGTAGCTATTCCTTTACTATTTAAAATTTCCAGCCAAAAAAAAAGGTATTATAAGATAGTATTTTATCAGAAACAGACCAGTTAGCTCTTGTGTCCCATGCTGAAGTCTCCAACCTTATGTCTGAAAAAGATTTCAAGTAAATTGACTTTTAACTCTAATTTCAGAAGTGCTATTCCAGATTGAACTTTTTTTTTCCAATAGATGCCCTATCTAGTCTGCTAGATAGGCCAATAGGCTAGATAGAGGCCAATCTCACATTTCTATTCTGAGCTAGTGTTCTTAGCTACACATGTTTTGATCTACTGTACTCAGCAATTCTGAAATTGTTAGCAGTATTTTCCAGATCTGAATCTCTCTTCTCTGTCCTTTCTACCTTAGGCAAGTCCCACTTTAGTCCTTTGCATGAGAGAGAAAGACAAAGAAGAAATGTCCACCTGGACATTTTATGGTGCCTATTATCTTCAGTGATAAGTCATGGTAATGAGGGCTCTTGTGGGACACAAATAGCCTCAAGGAACTCTGCAGTAGAAGTACATCTGCTTTAATTTGTGCATGTGAAAGTATGGGGTTAGATTCAGTTTCAGATTATAGAAACTTAAATGTATATGTCTGCATATAGGTTTCTACTTTTAAGATTGATTTATAACTCTCTTGACCCCTTAACTATAGAGTGGTGGCTCATTCAGTCCACACTTATGTATTTAGAGTTATTTGAGATGCCTTGTGGTATGCTGCCTATCCTTCAACTGCCACTTGAGAAGGACACAAATACAAAAGTATCTCAAATAAAACATGCTTTACAGGTGGTAACGGATATCTCAGACACCCTAGGGCACCTTAAATGTCAATATATGCCTATAAGGACAGCTATACTGAATTCTAAAATTTCCATTGACTATACTCAGAGATCCAGGTGTGTTCCTATTTTTACTCTTAATCTATGAACTAAATCCCACCCCAGCTGCCTTATACAGGCAACATTTATATTTAGTGGAAAGTAACAGAAACCTCTGGAGGACAGTTTATCTCATTCTAAGGCAGCACAGAGAAAATAATCATCTGGAGTTTCTATTTCTATGCTTTTACTGTAAAGGTTACTGGGTCAGATTTAGATGTTTAAGATATCTAAAGCCTGGTTAGATATATGTATTATAGAGGCAATATATCTATCACAGAGGTGAACTTCACCTTGTACAAAATATATAACAGCTATTTCCTTTTTCCTGCTCATTCTGATTCTTCTCTTCTTCACCTTACTTAAATGCTTGGGAAAACAGTCGAGCAAGATCTCTTGGAACACACTTCTGGACCCATGACGGAGAAGAAGGTGATTGGAGACAATTACTGTGCATTTACCAAGGAAAATCTGACCAGCCTGATTATCTAATGTCACAAAACATAAAATGTCTGGATTTATAGATGAGGAAAGAGCAGTGGATGTCACTTAACTGAACTTTAGGAAGGTTTTTGACAGTCTTCAATATTTCTGTCCCATTAACTATTCCATGATCTCTCACATGCTGAGCACCCATGAAGGAGGGAGCTGTGCTGTTCTCCTGAATATCATTAGGTGCTAGGCCATAAGACTAGCTTATTCTAGTAACACTGGAAAGCCAGAGAGCCCTCCCTGTGCACTTAATCATGTTGATCCATTCTGGAAGTGTTTTTATCATGACAAGCTGTTTTTATGAGTAGAAACGTACTAGCTAGGAACTCCCCAGGGCAGCTAACAGGCCAACCAAGAGCTGTACGCATGGCTCTGCCCAACGTTTGGATACGTAAAAATCAAACACCATCTCAGAAGTTCAGAGTGCATGACAGATCTGAGCTAACTATCATCCACATATCTCCTTCCAAAGTTTGGGTACACCTGGCATTGTGACGGTGCATATATGGAGACCGTAACATATCAAGTGATAAATGGACATAGTAGGTTAAGCAATCAGATTACAACAGATTAAATAAAGTTTGTCCTCTCTTTTTATACAACATGTTGTGAGAGCATTTTTGGTAAAGAACCTGGTTAGCTCAGTGGGAGCTTACACTAATTAACACAGTCAGCAGGATATTCTTTACATGTGTATATAGGAAGAGAGGAGTAATTTGAGCATTACAGAATAAATGTCTGTGAAGTTAGAGTTACTCATAACAACTAACAACTATCACGATAGAGTGATACATGGTAGCAAAAAGACACTTAGGATTAGGATTGTTGTCTACTGGAAAAAAAATATATATATATATATATATGGGAGAGGAGAGGTACCTGGTACCATGGAACCTCATAAGGTTTGCTAGAAGTTAAAAGGAGGAAGGATGGCAAAATCTATATTGGGATTTGAACAATGTACTGACTCACTGTACTGAATTGGAAAGCCATGTTGCAGTTTGAAAGACGTGGTAGTAGCGAGAAGGAGATATCAAATACTGTGTTAGCTATAAGCTCGACTCTGGGAGTATCGGATTCACGAACAGTCTGCCGACCATAGGTCCGATCACCTTCCTAGGAGTGAATCGAGTTCCCAAATACTGTGATCAACTATAAGCTCGACCGATAAGCAGTATCGGATTCACGAATGGTCTCCCGACCGTAGGCCCGATTGCCTTCCTCAAACAAGTAGTCGAGGTCACAAACAGCATGATTTATTCAAATACAACATTTGCAAAGCAGGTTTCCGATGTCAGTATAGGAAATTCTCTACTGCAGCGTGGGGTTTTTAGCCAGCTCTGATGTACGAATGTGCAATCATCACTCACCCCATAAGATGGGCGAGGGCTCTCCATCTCAAGGAGTCTCCTCAGGCGGCGTCCCAACCCGAGGGGAGGAAAGGGGGATGAGCCCGTCAACTGACCTAGGAGTTACGATGGAATCTTCCCTCCTCACTTCTTAGTCTCCTCAAGCGGCATCCCAACTGGAGGGGAGGAAAGGAGGATCAGCCCCGTCGACTGATCCAAAATTTGTGATGGAATCTTCCTTCCTCATCCTTTTCCTCCTTAGTTCACCTTTTATACTTTTCTTTACATTCAGGTGGAGCTTGAGTGACTATAGTCA
>VZSV01000040.1:3549301-3578296 GCA_013398735.1 Nothocercus julius
AAAAAAAAAATATATAGAAAGAATATAGAGACATTTAGAAAAAAAGCTTTAATCCAACAATAGTGATCTTTTATATTTGCCATGTCTTTATTTACTATCCTATGATCAAATTACATGACAGCTGCTGGTACTATTTTATAAATTTATAAGTTTGGAACTATGGAATCACAGAGAGTTGGTGCTTTGAAGATGGAAAACTTGTAAACTTCATGGTGCACTTGGAGGGGAAAAAGTAGCTGAGTACCTAAAACAGAAAAGCCAGTGATCTGTATAATTCATTTATTTACACATTTTGATTTGTTATTTTCATGCTCAGAATTTAAGAGGAAGCACGTGCAAGATGTATGTCCTCTGCTGAGTGTGACTGGCAAAATAAGTTGCAAAAGACATAGAAAAGACTGAGGTACTCAGGATCTTCTATGCCTCAATCTTCACAGGTAAGGTCCGCTCCCAAGTGTATGTAGAGAAGCAATGTCAAAGCAAATAATGAAATATCTTCTGGGAGGTGAAAATATTTATCAGGGAAGATCCTCTTTTGGCATGGTATCCCACAACATCCTTGTGAACAAGTTGGTAAGATACAGACTGGACAGATGGACCACAAAATGAGTGGAATAATAGCCAAATCACTGAGCTCAAAGGGATATGGTTAATGATTCAAAGCTGAAATGAGAGAGGGTCAGTCAGGAGTGGAGTTTCATGAGGCTGACAGTGATTCTCATACTAACATTTAACTTAACCACACCAGGTTTGCAGGTGACTGCAAAGTGAAAATAAAGGAAGGTAGGCCAGAAGGAAGAGCCACCATACAGAGGCAGAATGGAAGACTGGGCCAACAAGAATTAAATGTGCTTTAGCAAACAGGAATGTGGCATCCTGCACATACACCAGAATAATCCTCAGCATCAGTATGATCTGACTGACCAAGGTGTAGCTCCACTGGAAAAGACCTTGGGATTCTCTTGAGTATCAGGCAGAACACGGTCAACAGTGCATCCTTGCAGCAAATTGTGTCATGAACTGAATCACTAAGCACACAGCCAACAGAACAAAAGACTTTGCTCTTGTTAGGCCATACCCAGAATATATTGCTCACAAATTATTTAATACGTTTGATGCATTAAAAAAAAAGGCTTTTGAAAGCAAAGTGCCAGCCCACAAATTCGGTAATCAAAGGCCTACTCTATCAAAAAAATTACTTATTTTTTTTCAGCTTTAGTCTGGAAAATAAGGGGAAAACTATAAACAGTTGATCCTACTGATTAAAATAGCTTTGAATTGAGATAGGAGGTGATTTATTCTGAATTTTATTGTGAATGTATAAATTCATTACTGTAAACTCCAGAGTAGGTTTCAGGCTCTGTGGGCACTGAGGAAGCTAAAGACCCTGTTTAAGGGCTTTTCTATCAAGACGCTTTCTTTCAAGGCTTCTTGCCACCACAGAGGCCTTGGAATACCATGCAGAACTGTCAAAACGCTTCCAGCGGTCGTGCTTGAGCATCTGCGGCAACAGTAATTGTAGATTAAGATTCGGCATTCAGGGTAACCAAACTCATTCAACCTGATGATTATCAAATTTCATCAGCATCAAGGAAGAGTACTAGATACTGCTGAATATGATTCACTTCACCCTAAAATAGACACCTACGCTTGATCAGATATATTGTTCTCTAAACGTGAATATTTTTCACTGTACAAAGAAAGGAGGCAGGAGGTGACTAAGTCAGACTCACAGCTGCAGTACAAGCATCAGAAGTTAGATGAAAAGGCTCCCACTGGGCCTATCTCAGACAGTGATCAGATGTTCACAGAGCAGAGATACAGAGTAGCAGGATATAACATCTCTGGATAGGCAGCACATTTCACAATGTAAGAACATCTTTCTAAAATGTGAGCAATAGACAGGATTACTGCAGACCACCAACGATACGTTTAACACTTTCATGTGCATGGCTTTGGCAACTTGGACTTCCAGATGGCTGTGCTGCCATTCAAAGTGACCTTGACATGCTGGAAGAATGAGGCAAGAGGAACCTCATGAACCTCAACAAAGGGAAATGCGAAGTCCTGCATCAAATCAGAAGAACCTGCAGAAACTGAAAGAACCACTGACAAGCTGTCAATGCCAGCAGAAGGGAGAGGGGAAACTTTTTGCCACCTTGCAGAGATGAGGACACTGCCCACATTGATTATTCCTCACACAGAGCGGGTCTCATGGACAGGTACAGCAGAAGAACAATAGGCCAAGTCCAGAGGAAGTCTGGGTGGCATCCAACAGCTCACCAAATCTGTCACTAGCATTATCATTGCTGCCGTCAGGCCACAGGCTTCACACTCAGTTTGCAATGCCACAGAACTGAGGTTTGTCAGCCTTTTTTTTTTTTTTTTTTTGTCCAAACTTTTCCTCATTTGCCTTAAGGTTTGTTTTCACTTAGTTTAGTTGTAACAAGACTCTTCCAATGATCAAGCTGCTGTGTCTAATTTATTTTACTTGTGATTATATGTCATAACCATAGTGTTATATAAATAGTAATACGTAGTTATCTGAATAGAATGAAATATTTATGTTCTAAACCAGAATTCAGTTAAGCTGTTTATCTCAGTAAAGCTTTTGACTATTCATTTTTATTTATTATCAAAACACGAAACATTTGCAGAATCATGACTTTTGTTTTGGAGTTATTACCTAAAGTTATTACCTTTGAGTTACTAACTAAAAATAGTTTGAAAATAAATATCATTACATTCTTAAAATAATTTCTGGATGAAGTTTACAGAGAGTATTTGGCATATAATATTAGCCATATTGTTAACATTAAGAGCAGTTCAGTTTAATTCCAATTTTCTCTCTATAATTATTATGAATTATTATTATAATTATTATGAATTATTAATTGTTATTATTATTATTCTCTCTATAAGTATTATGAATCCCTTCACCTGCCAGGTGCTGTCAGGAATGGAATTCGATTATCTACATTTTTTCAGCTGTTAGACTACTCTGGAACAATTTTGACCTGAGCTGGCTAGGAAGCCACAGATAGTTCCTGGGTATGTTTTAGGAAGCTGTCTGTTTGCAGCCACTCTGTTTCAGTGCCAACAGTATTTACTAATGCAGACATGAGCCATTCCACTTGGACCCTATACTTGGGACCGGGAATGTTTCTGGGTGCTGTTTAATTTATTAGTATTGACATAGTTTTAGACTGTGATTGAAGATTTACATTATAATGTGAATTCTGGTGATACCTGAACTGTGGTTTTGTGTACTTTGAGAAAAGTCTGACTGATCTGAAAGAGAGGCTTTGGGTTTCTAGGGTCGGTTGTTGCCCTTTCTATATTGGCTACTGGGAAACTTGTGAACATGTTAAAATCATGATAGGGTGTGTAGGATTTTTAGGCAAGGAGTGCTAAACTCATTTCTTCAGATACCTTTCACCAAACAGTAGTCTGTTCTTATATAGCATTTTCTATCCCAGGACTTCAAAGAATTTCTAAAACATTAATAAAGTCTGTAAGACTTTGTAAGATATCAAGGAGTTAAGACAGGCAGCTGAATTTATCATTTATTATTTGTGCAACTACATTTCAATATATGGCTCTAAAGCAGGAGAGCTGTGTCAGAAAAAAAAATGGAAAGAAAAGGAAAAATAAGAAAAGAAAAGAAAAAGAAGAAAAACAAAAAGAAAAAAGGAGCTGCCTGAAGCTGTTTTGGCATCAATTCATGAGAAAAGGTTAGTAAAGTGTAATTAATCTACTTGCCAACTTTGGTGAGTGTAACTCCCATTAGTACTAGACTTCAGACTCTATTTTCTCCCTATTAAATCACTTTAATTCCACTATTCACGTGTCTAAACTTTGCACTAAGGATCAGGTGTTTCATTCCTGATAGCAATCAGAGTTCCTCCCTGGCATCATTTCCCAAATCTGCTTTGCTCTGTGCTCTTTCTCAAGCGCAGACTCTGTCTTTCAAAATATCTCCTTTCCAAATGCAAAGATGAGATAGTCCAGGCACCCAGACCAGTCAGGGATTTCCAGAAGGCCCCTTTTATGAAAACAAATTATTGGCACCCTAGTGCAGGCAGAGGGGTAGGGTCAGCATGGGTGCGCTCTAAAGATGGTCTGGAGCAGTTCTTCAGTGCTATAAAACTACACAAGAACAACAGAAGCAATTCCTTCTCTGTCACTCCTCTTCAGTATTTTTAAATATTTTTGCAGTTCTGTGTGACCACAAACCAGGCCCTCTGCCAATGTGTTACATTTATTTTAATTATCCTGTCTTTGCTTTTGGAGCTTAGAGCTCTGATTCTATTTGGCTGTTGCTATCTCTTTCAGACTGGCTATCATTTTAAGCCTTCCTATTAGATAAAAAATAGGAATCTATTTTCAATGGTCTTTATACCTTGGTGCATAAGCAGATTTTTAGATAATTTATTTGGATTTCTAGTTATATTATAATTCTGCACTGCATATCAGGACAGAGTTAGGTTATTGTTTTACTATTACCTTAAATTGCTAATATAAAATTCGTTAAAAAAAAAAAAAAAAAAAATCCTGCAAATATTTGAACCAGTTGCAATGCAGAAACACTTATGACCACAAGAGGGAGCCCTTGTAAAAACATGTGGCTACTTTAGAAATAAGCACATTTAGCACTTTAATAACGAAAAATAGGCTTAGTAATTAGTATTTACTTTAATTATGTTATTTTAACAAAATAAACACTGTTATAAAATTAGTACAGTATTCCCAATGCTGCTGCATTCACCCTTTCATTTGTTTTTAATTAAAGACAAAAGCTAGCAAATAGTATGAATGCAACTTAGGTACATTACTTTGGAAATAATAACATAGTTTTGTTACACAGTCTTATTCTCTCCAGTAGCTCGTCCCTCTAGATTATTCACTTACATAGAACAATGATCCTTTGAGATATGTACTATGGCAATTAAATATGCAAATGCACCTCCTGCTCCAATAACATATTTACCTCTTAGAAAAGTTGGTAAAACCTGGAATCTTTCTCATGTCTTTCATGGGTTAAAATATACTCGTTCACGTGATCAAACATAGAAGGATAACTTTCTATGTTTAGACCTATGAAAGAGCTATGCCTCTATCGTATCCTGATAGTAGCTGCTCTATCCTGATAGAGGTGCAGAAAAGGGTGTGTTATACATGTGATCACCCAACTTAATGAAACGCAGCAATGACATCTTGGTGGCAGCGGATGCCCTACCTTGTTCAAAGAAATACTGAACTTTGCAGAGAAAGGACATGATTATAAGCGATCTGTTTCTTTCTCATTCTGCTCTGCCTGTATTTGGCAAAGACTAAAGCAGACACGAAGAGGTGCCAGTTTATGTCAGTGAGTTAGCTGGTACAAATGAGTACCCATCCTTGTCACACCTTACCCCTTAAGTCCAAAGGGATGTGGCCAGTTTTGACAACTCTTTGCTTGAAAACCATTTCCCTGGCTGGAGAACTTGTCCAGTGATTATGTTTAGCTCTTGAAGCACAATTTGTGCTTCTAGAGCAGAAAACTGTAGTCAGTTGGAAGAATGAGGCCTCTCACCATTTTTGGCGTACGTACACATGTACATGCTTCATTCCATTCTCATTAAAATCAGTGGGTAAACTCTGCAACTCTGCTTATTTCAGTCACTGCAGGATCTGGCCATTAATATGTTAATTTCTAATCTTCACTTCTAAAATCTACCATCTGTTTTTTTTTTTTTTTTTTTTTCCTCTCTATTGAATAAAAAAAACATGTGTTTTACAGGCATATTTTAAGTAACTAATATTATTACTTTCTTGTGTATGATTCTCTTCCACTGAACCTTCCAGATGGTATCCATGATCCAAATATCTTTTCTTTAGATTCCTCATTTTAAAGTTGCCACTGTATGAGAAATATTAAATTAGAATAGCAACCTTTCTCAGGTACCAAAATAGCTCACCCTTCTGATCTCATTATTTTCCTTCATTCTCCCTCTAAATCTAATAGCTTTCTGTCCTTGAATTGCAGGGCTTAAAATATCTATGACTCATTAATTGTAAAAAAATTGTCTTTTTATTCATTAGTAGTAGAGCTTTTCATTGAATGTCCCAGCAGTGGCCCAAGACAATTTAGATAAAAACCATTATTTCTTCTGTCTAGACAGGAATTAATCTGTAGTTTTGCCCTTTTGCACAGGAATGATGGAGAATTGTTGTCATCTTATCTAACATAAAAATGACTTTTGCACCTTTAATTTGCAGATCAGATACTGTCAACATTCTCTTTATGACGAAAGTGACTACAATTCAACAAAGTACTTAAAAAAATGCCTTTCCTTAATCATATAATTTCACAGTAATTATGTGTATTTAAAGCTAGATTTGTGTGTAAATACATTAACATCTGAGGCCTTACTTATTTGAATGAAAAGACTTATATTTCTGTGCTTTTAAACAGAACTTCACCAGACTTCATTTTCTGTAATAAAAACATCACACTAAATATAGATAACTAGAAACAACACCTTTTACTTCGTAACTGGTGTGATTTGAATCTGAGCACCAGAGAAAATTACAGAACATGAGAAGACCACATAGCTTATGATATGCAGGAATCATAGAAACCAATAAGGTAGACATTTAAGCAAAAGTATTTACAGATCATCTGCAGTATAGCCCAAAACACATGGTGAATATACTACCAAAAGCAAATCCCAGATTGCATAATTTATTGATGCTAAAGTTTTTTATTTACAGAAAAATGAACAAGGCATTTTCCATCTAAATCCATATTCAGATAAACTCTCTATTTCAAATATACTAAATATCTGCTGCTGCCACTAAAACTAAGGAAAAACAGATATTCTGTGTACCTGACAAGAAATTTTCATAATTCTTTGCCATGGTTTGCATTTCAGTTAACTGTGATCTCATTCGCAGATATTTTGGACATATATGGACTGTTATCATCCCCTGAAGTTGTATTATAGATTTCATTCCCCTTCTCAGAAATCTTTATAAATATACTTCATTATATATAATCAATCTCTCAACCCCCCCAAAAAGTTATTTTCATTTAGGCCTCAGTTTCCTTCTTCAGAAATGCCATTATGCATTTACTTAAATTCAGAATTTGGAATTTGTGCTGATCATTATCAGTTACAGGAAGTCTAGTTTATTCTTCTCTTCAGTTATTTCGTGATTGGTTTCAAAGTATTTTTCCAGATCCAGAAGTTTTCAGAGCACTAGTAAAGTAGATAGCATATGAAGATATCACCAAAACAATTTTGAAATACTGTTTTTAAACCATTGTTTGAAAACTGCTATTTCAGTTTTGCTCTTGCTACAGGGTTCATCATTTGAAGATTCACTCAGTATAATTTTCATCATTCAGTAATAACCATGGGGGGGAAAAAACATCAGATTTTTTCAATCTGTCAATTTTTTATTAAAATTCTTTCCAAATCCCCAAATTAGATCTTGTCAGCACATGACTGTGTAATGTTTTGTAGGGGGTGCAAATTCTGTTTTTGTTAATTGTGTGAATAGTGTGGTGCTAAGCCAAAGCAAGTAAGCTGTCTATTAGATTAGGCTTGCCGTAGGTAATGTTTTCTTCAGCCTTATTATTTCTGCTCGTGTCAAATCAAACTCTGGCATACCTACAAAATAGGCATAAACATGCTTGTAGCAATGCTGAAATACATCAGCGCATTACAGCTTTATTGATTACCAAAAATGTCTACTCTTTGATGATATACATGGGATGCTTCTCCATAAGGTTGTTTTTAGGTATGCACAAGCCCTGCAACAGGTGCCACAGCATGCCAGTGATGCACTCAGAGATTTTCCTCCTGGTGCAATCACAATTGAAATCACTTTGAGGGCAAACCACGTGCAGAACATTAGCAAAGTGGACAAAAAGACCTCCATCAATTAGCTCTTCAAGGTCATTTAGGTCATCAGGGGACTGGCAACTGACACAAATGACACTGCTGGTAAACATGTGGGTATGGAGTCCTAGAACTACAGTAGATACAGTATCAAACCAAACACTGGTCCTTCTTTCTTGGCAATGTAGGAGTTAATAATGTAAATGCACCAGAAGAGAAGTCAAGTTATGCACTGAGAGACAAGGAGTAGAAATCCTGCTAATCCTGTCACCTGTCCAGAAGCATCCCTAAAATACTAAGTGCGCTATAAAAAACAAATAGCTGCATTTACAGGTAATCTATTTAAAAACATATGAAACAATGACTTCCTTGCCTCTCATTACTCTGGATGGGTAACTAAGGTCACTAAGAAATTTTAGTCCTCTTACAATAAGAAGTGTATTTTCTAACACTCAGTATTCTTTTGTTCATGACCACTGATTCTGCATTTAAATAAATCTTCCTCCCTTATATTTTATCCTCCAATGAATCATATGTTTCTCAATATTTTATTCTGCTGCACTAAGCTAGCCACACATACTCCTCACTTTTTCTACTTCAAACTTGCACTTCCTGAATATAGGTGATCAGAACTATATGCAACTACACAGTCTAACAATGTGCTTTACAAAGATATTACTTTTTTTTTTTCCTAGAAGCTTTTACCTGATGCATTCTAGAATCTCAATGGCAAAACTGTAATTACTAAAAGCACATTTGCAGCTCATTGCCATCATGACTTCTACTCTTCTATCATGGCCTCCAAACACACAAGCCTCCAGTTCACAGCAATATCAATATCCTTTAATCTTCAAGCTGTATCATAGTTTATGCTATATTAGTTTTCAAGGTCTCTTATTTCTTCCAGAATTACGATCTGGCCTCCATAATATTTGCCAAACTTTTCAACAGTGTACTTTACATAGATTTCATAGCCCTGGCACAGAAACATTGTCAATTATGAAAACATTAAGTAGTATTTATTGCAAGATTGAATCTAAGGAACAGATGCCATCTCCCTTTCTTTCAGTAAACTGCACTTGATACCCACCAAAACCTTTCTTTACCCATGTTTAATTCTTTTTTTTCTTAACACATAGATAATCTGCAGCTTCAGTAATCATTTTTGAAATACTACTATATTCTTAAAATGAGTATAACACGATATATCCTTTTCAAATCTATTTGCCTTTTATATTACTGCCCGCTTTCTTCTATGTTTTTGCTAATGATAATGCCTGAATCAAAATATACTCAAAAAATTTCATTAATCTTACCATAAACTACTGGATTTTTACTTAATGTGTTTTGCTTGATTTTTTTTTTTTTTTTTAATCCTGTGGAATTAAAATGCTACTCTTTTATTCTCTAACATTATTGATGGGGTTATCTCTGCAAATGTGTTATTTGATATGCTTGTTTTTTAGCACTCCAGAGAGATTTCTTAGTATCAAAAAGCAGTCATTACCAGCAGTCTGCAGTTTGCTCACAGCTCATATGAGATAATCCAATACCTTGTTTTCATAGTCTTCAGACACCTTACCATTACAGTTACATATATCTTCATCCTTCCTGAAATAGAAATGAAACATGTATTTAGTATGTCAGCAATACCTTGATCACTATTGGTCTTCATCATATCCTGGGCCACTTCTCTCTTTCCATATATGTATGTGGAGAATCATTTTACCATTCATTTTATTGTCTTGCTTTCCTATTCTTGAAATACACCTGTCCATACAGACTCTGCCTTTGTCTACTCATTGTGGATTCTCTGCCTGATCTTAATTTCTTTTTTCAGATGGTTATTCCTCCAGGTAATTCTGTAAACAGCACATCATAAATAGCTTTAGTGGTATCTTGGAGACTATGTAAATATTAATAAAATAAACCTAAGCTAAATGTCTCTTGAAACCCTAGACAATGCTTTATACGTAAGAAAATCTCAGTAAGTAATCTTTTTCCTACTGGATTTTCTGGGAATGGACTAAACCCTGGAATGAGCCTTGTAATAGGGGATTCAAAATGAATTTTATGTTGGGAGAGAGAAGTCTATAACTTTTAAATGCAGTCACATTTTGTTAACTTTTGAGCATTTGTGACCCTTCATGGCATACTTTAATGGCTGCTTATTAGTTCTTTCTTTCATTTACACTAGTAATGAGTAAAAAAAGAAAAAAAGAAAATTGATTTTTTTTTTTCACATAGCTTATATCTGACTGACTGAATTATTTTAAATGACTCAAGCTTTGACATTTCGACAACTTTCATTAGGAAAAAAGTGTTTCTAGTCATTTTCTAATTTGGAAAATTTCCTGGATTTTTCAGCTTCTATTTCCCACTACTCAGTTTATGCCATTATTCTCAGTTTAATCTCCTTGAACCAGTTTATTAAAAAGCTCCAGGAAACACATCATTAACATACTATATACAGATATAATAATTCAGTGCTTTTCTGATGGCTTATGATTATTCTGTTGGCCAGTACACTGGGGAATGAACTAGACACCTTTAGAGATAAAAGCATTAATTTTCTGATCTCAGTAGCAAAGCCAAAAAAAGAGCTTATATCCACTCTGGAGGAGCCCCAGTGCAGAGGCAAATAGAGCAATATGGAATACACGGTAGCACAACTTTTAAACAAGTAGCACAGAGACATGATATAGAGGAAAAACCTAATCATTGATCTAGAAAGGTCTATTGCCTTAGATTTATTCCAGATGGCTCTATTAGTTGTCATATTCCACTCTGGGAGATTTTGATTCCTCTTAGATTCCACATAAACATTGATATCTTTTGTGTGTGTACTCTCTTAGAGTGAGTGAGTACTCTCTTAGACTATTAAAAATTTTGCTACAATCTGCCATTCGGGGTAATCAGATATTGCATGTTATTGCTGATCCTTTTCTCTCTTGTTGCCTTTTCAAATAACTTCATTATACATGTAGAGAAGCTACATGACCTGTAAAGGCTTGTTATTGTTTTCACTTTAACATGCTTTCTAAGCAGTTTGTTTCACACAGAGCTAATGAAAATGTTGTAATTCAAGCGAAAGTAGCAAACAAGTAGAAATCCAGTGAAACCCACACCAGACTCTCTTGCAAGCTTCCTAAAATTTTACCAAAGTTAAGAGCACACTTTTACAACAACTCCATGTCTATTAACTGCTGGCTATATTTTGTTGAATCATATCCAATGATTGTAACCACAGGGAAGAAACAGAGAAGTGTGAGCCTCTAGTTCAGAGCATTTTTGAAGCTCTAATGCTATAGCAACTCATATATGTGTGTTCCCTAGTACAAAGACTTTTTATATTAGATTTATACATCAATAGTCTTCATTTTATTGACTTGCATTATTTTGACCATTTTAATAAGCATTAAAACCTTATTTCAACAACCAGCTCTGCCTCCTGGACCTCCTGTAGATATTATGTTTTATTTTTTATTATATTTAATATTATGAATGAGTGCCCATGAGGAGGTTTGGATGAGATATCTGCTTAGTTGAAATAATTCCCTGGAGAAACATAAAATGTAGCATTTTCAAAGGCTAGAAATACATTTTTTCCACACAATTAACACAAAAACTTATTTTCATAGATTTGCCTTAAGCAGGTACAAACTTACTTAAAAGACTGCTTTTTAACTATACCGCTAAACAATTTCTACTGGGGCAAATTGAACTTTCCCTGACGCCTGCAAAGAATAGAGAGACTCTTTAGCTTTGCAATCGAAGGCATGTCATTGTTATACAGAATAAAATGTGCCTACTTATCAGCAAATAGTCATTCCAGAGTATTCTAGCAATTATTTATTTATTATTTATTTAATTTCAGAAGGCTCTAATTTCCACTGGAGTTTGTATTTCATGGCAAACACTCCATACTTGCTAAAAACATTGCAAGCAGGCATTATGCTAGTATTCAGTTCATTGGAAGCAGCAGGGTACTGCTGCTGAGTAGCAAGTGGCTAAGACTCACTGATGTCCTGGGTATGTCTTGTATATAGAGGCCTAATGAGGCCAAGGATTTTCTCCATACAGCCTCCCTGCAGGATCCTAGTAGTATGCTTTTCTGTAAGCCTCTTCCAAGGCATATGTGGGTCTTTCTCTTCAGCATTGTGCTTTCACTGTTTTGGTATGTTTGCTCCTTCAGAACACTGCCAGGGATGGATGTTCATCTCTGCTATGATTTTGCTAGAAAGCATTCATTTCTCTGACCTGTATGCAATAGCCGAAGAGCCCTCTTAATTTTCTGTTCTTTCTTAAAGACTGCTGGATAGTGGCATAATTCCTGAGAAGCTCAGACAGCTCCAGGACTTAAAATGTCTTGCTTGATATTTGAAATTCCGTCTACTGTTCCTCTCAATTGATTTTATTCAAAGCACAGTCTCCAAATCTGACAGTTTTGGTGCCACTGAAATGTTCAAAATCTGGAAGCATTCTCTGAGAGGACATTTAGCAACGAGAACGAATCAAAAGTACAGAGATTTTTATTAAAACATTCATAAATACCATTTTTAGCTTACATTTTCTGTTCATCTGTTACTTCAGTGTTAGCATTTGATGCTGATCCTCCCCTGTGTCCTCTCTCCAGGCAATATTTAACCCTTTCTTAAGCGTTTGCACTCTCTGCACCTAGCATTCTGATTTACACAGGTCATACAACTTGTAATCAAAAAACAACTATCTTATATATTAAATTATCTATACGGGTAGTTCCAAATGTTCTTAATTACATAGTAATGAGTTGCTTAAACATGCATTAAAAGTTTAGAATTCCTTCCTTCCTTCCTTCCTCCCTTCCTTCCTTCCTTCCTTGCTGTAATCTTGCTGTAAGCCTAGGAATGGAAGGTACTTACCCTGGTATAGTCAGAAGTGGAAGGTACATACTTCTTATCATACAAGTTCAGTGTTTGATATGGTAAGTCACAGATTGACAGTAAGCTTCCAGTTGGCAGGGATCTCTGGAGATTGGTCCAACCTGTCCCGCTCAAGCAAGGTCAACTAGAGCACGTTGCTCAGGGCCATGTCTAGTTGGGGCATGAATATCTCCAAGAGTGCAGATACCACAACCTCTATGGGAATCCTTTTCTAGTGTTCAACCACACTCACTATACAAAAGGATTTTTCTTGTTTAAAGGGAATTTCTCAGATTTCAATTTGTGCACATACCAGATGTGTCAGTCCTTCAAACATCTTTGAGGCCCTTCATTGGACTCATTTCAGTATGTCCCTGTATCTTTTGTACTGGAGAGCCCAAGCCTGGATCCAGTCCTCCAAGTATGGCCTTACCAGGACTAAGGAGAGAGGAAGGATCACTTCTCTCAACCTGCTGGCAGTGCTCTTCCTGATGCAACCCTGGATGCTACTGTTAGCCACCTTTGCCATGGGGCCATATTCCTGGCTTACGTCCAGCTCTGTCTCAGTCAGGATCCCCAAGTGCAGGACTCCACAGTTGTATTTTTTGAATTTCAAGTGATTCCTGTCAGCCCCTATCTCCAGTCTGCCCACATTGGTATCAGTGGCATCATAGTCATCTGGTATTATCAACCACTCCACTCAGTTTTGCATTGTCCGTAATTTGCAGAGAGTGCCCTCTCTATCATCATGTGGGGCACTAATGAAGATATGAAACAGTAAAGGCCCCTGTGGTGACTCCTGGAGTTCTCTGGAAACCGGCCTCCAGCTGGACTTTGTGCTGCTGACCACAACCTGCGTCCTTCTGCATCACGCTATAGTCAGTGTACAGTTGCTAATATACATAGACAGCTGAAGCTTCATTATCACTCCTAATGTCACAGTGTTGTTTAATTTTTCACAAGAAACAAATAGCTAATTTAAATACTTAATCATAGTTGGATTACCTAATTACACACAATAATTTTGTAATTTTTAAACATACTTATGGAAAGTAATTAATTTATTTGTGTGTAAGTAAATTTAATCATATTAATGCTGCAAAGCCAAATTAAAGCACCACATTTCTTCATTATATAAATATCCACACTCAGAATAGAAATCACCCATAACATATTTATGAGTGAATGCTACAGTTTCCAAGCAGAATATTACCATCACCAACACAGAGAGTTGCCAAGTTATTATCATAGTCCCTAATTCTAGATAAGCCTGTCAAAAACTAAAGATGGTACATATTTTATTGTGTATCCTTTAGTTCTGAGTAATACTTGCCCATTATCTTCTCCCATGTTATTTTATTTTATTTGACTTTGTTTTGTTTTTCTTATAAATATGACTAACCTGTTTTTAGTTCCTCCAGCAGACACACAGGGACAGCTTTTTTCTGTCCCCATAGATATCCATCTTTTTTTTTTTTTTTTTTTTCCTTCTCTCATTTTCCCCAAAGAAGGAAATCCTGTGTATACACACCATTTCTGAGCCATGGTCATGTCGCCAGGATTCATCTTGTTCCCACTCTGAATCCAAAGTGTAAAGCAGTTCCTCCCCTAACTAGACATTTCAATTTCATCCGGATTCAACTGCCAGAAAGCCAAATCCGTTGCTTGTTAGTTAGCTTTGACATGTAATTCAGTAAGTACTCTTTACAGACTTTCATTTCTTCCTTATTTCACCATTCTCTTTTACTGTTGCACAGGCCATATTACTAACACTTTCTCCACTTTGGCATTACGGGCACTTTCTGTCTCTGAAAGCCCTCCGTGCATGAACCCCAGCACCGCTCTGCCCCATGGGGTTGGGTTATGGTGGCACAGACCACTTTGCACCGTGCCACCTCCATTGCTCCTGGCCCTGGCTTTTCCCACACACACTCCCACAGCATCTCTAAACTTTTGACATGCTCCTCCATGCTCCTGGTTCACATCTATGTGAAAGACTCTCCGCCATGCCAGCTCCTCAGGTAACAGCACTGCCACCACTGCCATCAGTCCGTCGGGCTGGTCGGGCCGGCCACAGCTGGTTCCAGGCACCTGAAGGGGGCTAGGGGCACCCCATGGCTGCCAGGGTGGAGTGGAACCATGGAGCCAGGTGGGCAGCCCCATCTCCTGTCATGCTGCTGAGAGAACAGTGGTAGCTGCCAGGGACATGAGAAGCTGGGAGAAAAGAGAGGAAGAGAAGGAGGGGACATACGGCAGGCAAAATTGCTGGGGACGTGGCTCTGGCTCCATGCCCAAGGAGGTTCACCCCTGAGAGGACTGTGGCCATGGGATGCACACTTGGGCAGTGTCACCCCAAAGGGACTAAGCATGGCCCTCAGGTGACCCATGTCAGAGCAAGGAGGAGCAAGGAGCTTCAGAAATAAGCCATTACACACTGTCTGCATTAGGGTCCTCAGTGGGAAAATGGCGGTTCAAGAAAAAAAACTCCTCATGTTTCTCCTTTTTACCATATGTCTACTAAGTTGTATCAGTGTTTTAAGGCTACCTGTCCTCTAGCACGCTGCAGAAAGGAATGTTCCTAAGTGTGTCTGGCCTTCAAGGCTGCCACTGTGAGAGTAAAAATGTATGTGAAGAACGAAAGAAATATTCATTTGCTAGTCTCATGTGCTGGTTATGCTTAGCCTTGCTTTCCTATGATATCTCGACTCTGTGGGATTTAGAGTCACCACTAAAGGACTTTCTAGTCTTTGCACTTCCCCAGTCCAAATCAGTATTTTTTGTACTTCAATTCTTTGCCCAGCTTACCTTGCTGGTCAAACAGGAAACCACCTCCTCCTTCAAACAGTGGCAGAAAATCTTTTAAGGTTCATTTCTATAGTATGCAGCAGGTTGCTACACTACAGAAAGCTCCAGAGTCAGTAGAGGCAGTTTTAAATGTTCTCTTGTTTTCAATACTCACTGTGAGGGACCTGGCCTAGAAGTTAGTTGTACCTCAGCATCTGTATGGGGGGCACTTGAGTGCAAGGAAAGAAATACAGAATGCATTGGAAAAATGTGAAGTAAGGTAAAGAAAGAAGAAGAAAGCCTTTGAGTGAAGTCTTATGTGCGTGACAGTTACTGAGAGCAAGCCATGCATGTCTTTCAGGGGCATGCCAGGAGCAAAGGAGAGTTTGATGTATTTGCTGCTGCACTTTTCTTGCTAAAATTGACTCATCTCCTGACACTGAACTGAGGTGAAATACTGGAATCATGGCAGGACTCTGTAAAAACCTGACAACAATGTTTAGAAATTGAAAATTGTTGTCAGACAGCCATGGGGTTAATGGAGCTGTTCTGCCACTTCTGAATGTTATCTTGTAATGACCAACACTTTGAGAATGCTGTGTCTGAAAGGCAGAAGGACGTATGGTTTGATTTGGGCCTCCATGCCATGGAAAATGTGATGAACTGTTTGAAATGGTCACCTAAGGCACTAATTAATTCCTGGAGACTTTGAACTGGATGATATCACCAAATCGGATGGTCAGATATAGCAAAACATGCGTTGCCTGGGTGACGGTTTAGGTGCTCACATGCATTTTAAAGGAGGTAATGATGTTAAGAAATAGATGAGATGAAAGAAGCCAAACCCTGGCTCAACTGCTAGTCACACAAGGAGTAAGGCAACCTGGAACTGTGCATACATATTGCCTTAGAAATAGTCTGTTGGAAATGTACAGAATGGAAGCAGGGAAAAGTAGCAGTGCAGATAGTCAGGAAGAGAGAGAGTGCTCAAACTTGCTTCCTGATCTTTCTTTAGCAGAATTGGAAAAGAGGGCTTTTTCATGTTATTTGTATTAATTCATGTTAGGACTTAGTCTTTCCAGGAAAATCTTGGCAATAAAGGATGCTAGAGTCCACTTATTCATTATCACTTTCTGAAAGTGTTTCATACAACCTGTTTCCAGAAACACAGTATTTTACTAGTGAAGACCACATACAGAATAGTGAAGACCACATACCTGAAGAACACCAGGAAGTCTGACAGAGCCTCACCTATATATGACCTCAAAATTTATAACATGAGAATTCTCCTCCTGTTAATATCATACTGTTCTATAGTGGAAAAAAGTCTGTTCAGCTAAGATTTTGAAACTCTTTGGAAATGTGTTTTCTGTTGTATTTAAACTCTCAACAAAGCAGACATCTGCAGTTATAAATTAGGTGTTGCCAGCAGTACTTTATTAGCCTTCAGGAATCAAAGATACAAACATCCTTGTTTCAGCACAGTCAGACTTCCTGGGCTTTGGCATTAAGCCTGTCAGACTACTTGGTACCTGTTTTTCTCCATTAGTTCTTATCGGTGTTCTGATGTTCTCTAGAGTATTCGGCTTACGTGAAAACTACTGTCCTTCCTTGTGAAGTCTGTACTCTTCCTATTAAGTCTCCCTAGGCACCTGATTAAAAGGCTTTGCTTTATTCCTCCTCTTGAAGCATTTTATTCCATTCATGGAGCACTTTGTTCTCTTCTTGGAGAGCCTTCCCCTCACTTTCTAGGGCTTTTTTCTCCACTTGGAGGGCCCTGTTCTCCTCTTGGAGGGCAAACTTCTCCTCGCTGAGGGCATTTTTTTCTTCACGAAGAGCTTTCTCCTCTTCCTGAATGGCTTTATTATCCTTTCGGAGAGCCTTGATCTGCTCCTGGAAGGCCTTGTTTTCCTCCCATAAGGCTATAATCTCTTCCTGAAGAGCTTTTTCCTCCATTGCAAATGCTATTTCTTGTCCTTTGAGAGCCTTAATCTCTTCTCTGAGGGCTTTATTCTGCTGCCTGAGGGCCTTTTCCTGTTTCTCAAGGTGCTTTGGTTCTTCTGAAGACTCTGCATGCTTCTCTTGCAGGATTTTATTCTCTTCCCAAAGAGCTTTGTTCTCTCCTCGGATAATTTGATTCTCCTGGTGATAGGCTTTATTCTCCACTCGGAAAGCTCTGTTTTCTTGCCGAAGGATTTGATTCTCTTCTCGAAGGGTCTGGTTCTCCTTCCTGAGTGTTTGGTTAAATTCTGTCCCTTGAGAGCTGGTGCCTGAAGAGGCCAGCAGGGGTAAACTGCTGCTGCTGGTTAAAAAGTGCCCGTCCTTTGAGTCAATCATTTTGTCACTTGAATGCACCCTTTGGCTGGTTCGCTCTGGTGCAAAACAGACTGTTTTGTTCAGGTATCATTGAACTGAGAGTGGAGGTGAAGTCTCCATCAGCCCCTCCTCAGAAGAAAACACAGAATGAAAAATGTAGCACTAGCTATGAAACAAAAATCTTGGTAAAACAGTGCTCATGTTTGACAAAATGAAGATGAAATGACACTTAAAGGAGCCAGCTCCATATGATACTCTGTGAGCAAATTATGGATTATACTTTGAAAAATACTGCTGTTCATAATTAACTGATCTACAACGTTGCTTTTATGTAGTAAAAAGCTAGGATCTTAAATGCACAAAGTTGTGAACTTTTTCAGTTTTAAAATGCAAGATCTGTAAAGTATTGTACTAATTTAACTGCACTCAGCTATTGGAATGCTTTACAGCTGCATATGCACACTATTTTTATTTTCTCGCTTTCTCTGCTTTATGTGGCCATCAATAGAGACAGAGAATTAAGCCATATCTTATGCACTGGGCATGTAGCAGCAGTGGAGGTTTCTCAAATGTAAGAAATATAAAATAAATTAATTGGTCTTTTTATTTTTGTCCACATGACAAATTCCAATATTAACACAATTTTTTTAAAACTTATTTTTCTGTGGCTGGCAATTTCAATAAGTTTAGGCAGCTCATAATGCCCAGATAGAATCTATACTTAATCTCTGCTTTATCTGGACAAGCTTAATCAGAATCTTAATGCTACATATTACTGAACTACGGATGCTTTGTTTCTGTAAACTGTCTGATTACTCCTCCTAGGTGAGGGATTTAATTGCCAGGTGAAATAATCATCTTAGGAAAAAGAAGGTGTATTTCCTGTGAAAATCATAAAATTTGGACAGGCTATCCCATATGGCAAGCTATTCCAGGACATTCTCTCATGAAGCAAACCATACTGTGCTCTGGATATATTTATAGAGATATGTACCTTTAGTTCTTATTTTATCTCTTCATTCTCTTTATTTATTTATTTATTTATTTTTTACCATCAGCTTAGCTACCGGTCTGTCAACATACTTAGAAATGATTTTGTTATTGATGCTGTTTTTATTATAGCTATCTTTTTTCAGGAATGAGCTTCAATTTAAACTCACTTTTTTGTTTCAGAGAAATAAATATGAATAAGATATAAATCTAAATGTTTTTAAATATCCATATTCAGAGTTAGCGTAGTGAATTTTCTCTGTTTACACTCTAATTTTGTAACCAAGAAAAGGTACAATCAACATTTTTTTTCTCATTTGTGCCTCATCCTATCCTTTTGATAGAACAGCAGAGCGTTTGGGGTGGAGTAAAAGTAGAGGCTAAGCAGGATTTTAAAAGCTTAATATCTATATGTAAGACAATATTATAATATCAGATGTGTTAGATATCACAGGCTTTAGGAAGGAATAAAGAATTAACTGCTAAGTTGTGTAATTTATACATTAAATGCATGTGCACATATGTACAATTAACAGATCTTCAGATGCTCAGAGAAGCTACATTGTGTCTTTAGAGTGTCCATCAATAAAATTGGGACAGATGAAGGAAATCATAGGGGACTTACTGATGTGCTGCACTTGAATCAGCCTGCCATCTGGTAGCTCCCAGGATAGTGATGAGGAAGAGTTATCCGCGATGACGTCATTTTGGAATGTATAGTGTCAGTGACATGACAATGGGCAGCATGGTCATCACCGTCTATGGATGCATCGGAAAGTAAACTGAGACATCTAGGAGAGTATGGTTCTCTAGTCTAGCTAGTCCCTAGCCTAGCAAGACGTCTATGTACTTCTCAACCATTTTTTATTTTCCTTCATTTACAATGACATCACTGTCCAGCTGTCAGAAGAGCTCAGGCCATGGGTATCGATGGCTGAAATACGTAGATAATATATATACATGTCTCTCTATATACTTTTTCTCATGAGCTTTTTAAGGTGAGCTTTTATGCCCAGCCATTTCTGTAAGAATTTGGGGTTAACTTCGTTTACAATTATTCCTAAATTACTTAAATTCAACATACACAACAATACATAGTTTTATATTATAAAATTAGGCTAGCATTAGTGTTCAGAAGAGTGAAAATGAAAGTAAATATAGCAACAAGTACATGGAAAGTGTCAATTAAAGAAAGAAAGAGCATCTTAGCAGGCTAATTGCAATCTTTATTTCCTCTCAAACAACCTTCCTCTTTCTGACTCAGAAAAAATCTTATCATTCCATGACAGCCATTTTTGCTTTGTTTAAATAGTAGGATGAATTACATAAGAACCATGCTCAGATTATAGCAGAATCTTGTCCATTCCTTATGAACTTTAGGGGCAGAGGAATACTGCATTGCAACTGAAGTATAAGCCATTTCACAATATTTGTTATCTGACTGCAGTAACTGATGCTTTTTNGGTGGACAAGGCACTTGCAAGTCCAATGAGCTTAAAATGAGATTTGGCAGTTTTGTTTAAATCACTGCACACATCATATCTTCTCTTTGTGCTGTCTCTCAGCTCCCTTCTTTATGTTAATTGGGAAGGGAACTAAAATATGCCACATACAATGCTCAGTATTCCCAGGAGATGAATATACTCAACTCCCACTGAAATTTTGCAGGATGATGAGCCCTCTAAATCCTTTTCTCCAGGATATTTGGTTCCCCTGCCTGCTCACACAAATTAAATAGGCAGAGCAGATGAGTAATGCTGAAACCTGCAATATCAATCAAGATGAGTATCTTGGGTTCATGCCTCTTTCCCAGTTCTTTTTTCACACTATAACGCCTCAGGAATAATTTTAATCTAACTTTTTCTATGTTTATCAATAATATAAGTCTGAACATTATAGCCCAACCAATTTTCTGTTCCCTTAAAAATGTCACAGTGATTATATAAAAATAACTAACATAAATCAGTACCAAATGATAAACAATTGCAGGTGTTTTCATGGTAAATGTAAAGTTTTAAGTAACATTAGGCATTTTGACATGTAAACCATTTCCTCTCATAATTTAGGGACATAGAAAAAAGTCATATGTTGTGAGAAGTGACAAAGTGATAAGAAGTGACAAAACGTAAGGAAATATTTGCACTTCAGGATTTCTCCTGGTTCCTTCACTGTTGATTTGTCACGATCCTGCATAGGAAGGGAAAGGATAGTCTGGCCCTGAAGACTGGAGAATTGTATGAAACCAGTTCAAAATGAGAGTAAAACAATGCAGCTACAGTCACCCCAGCAATGATTTACTCTGCTAGATAGTCTCAACATTATTTTTTTATTAATGGAATAATGGTTATTATTATCAAAGTATTAGGCATAAGAAGACAAAATTAGGCAAAATTTCTTAGAAAATATAAAATTGTTGGCTATATTGAAATATTATTTTAAATAAAATGAGATTTTGCTTAAATATTCATGTGTTATAGCTCTGTGATCCTAATACTTTTTGTTTATCCTAAGAAGTGAAATATGGATTCTGAAATTGATCAAATAAACAATAACTAAAAAAAAAAAAAAATCAGCTTGCATGCACCTCGTTTTACTACTATGAGTAATTCTTTCTTTTATTGAGCCCCAGGGTGACAAAAGTGAGAGTACATCAACTCAGTACTCATTGAAATTTAAGGTGTAGATGACTCCATCCCCATGTGAGGAAGAACTTCTTTACTGTGAGGGTGACAGAGCCCTGGAACAGACTGCCTGGAGAGGTTGTGTGTAGTCTCCTTCTCTGGAGATCTTCCCAACCTGCCTGGCTGCCACCCTGTGCCCCGTCCTCTGGGTGTCCTTCCAGGGACTAGATGGACTCTAGAGGCCCCTTCCGACCTCAACCATTCTGTGATTCTGTGATTCTGTAACTCCAAGTGGAGAAGGTATGTAAACACAATGATGAAAATACTGGCCTAAGGAAACTAAGATTTCAGTCTACAAATACTCAAAAAATATATAAAAAAAAGAGTTGTTCTGACTAGAAAGCAATCATTCTGATTTTCAAAATAAATGTTCAGTCTAGGAATTTTACACTACAGTTGATTGAAACTATCAAATCATTTTTAAAGAAAGCCACTCTCAGTGAACACATAGCACTATAGCAGGCATGGCATTTACCATAGACGCAAAAAAAAATTCAAGTCTCTAAGTAAGTCAGATGAAGAACACGTACAATCCAGTTTCACTTATATCCCTTTAGAATATCTCCACCAACCACTTATCTGTACTTTTCAATGGAAATAAGTAGCAGAGTTATTATGTTATTAATGTTATGTTTTATGTTATTATGTTATTAATGTTTTAAGTAATGTTATCTAATTTTTAATATTATCTAACTTTTCAAAAGAGTAAACTTCTAAAATTGGAGTCATACACATATCATAAAGCTATTACATATGCCACTTGCTGTTAGATAAATCCTCAGACGAGAATCTAAAAATCCAACTAGCATATTTGACCCATCTGGTAGTTTTACTACTATGACAATTTTATGCTGATATGGCTTCTTTTTTAGGTCAATCGAACTCACACTTTTCTGTCTGCAGTGGGACATAAATTTATGTTGTTGCTTCCAGGAGACTAGAAACCTGGAGTAGGACAGATCTTGGCTCTACCTGCCAAGGATTAGCAGAGTACCGCAGAGAGCAAAAGTTGATGGTACTGTACATCTGTGCATGCAGCATTCAGTGGCACTAAGCCACTGGTCTCTTTTCTGCATGACCAACTGACTAATTACTGTACTTGGCCTTTCTGAGTCGCTTCAATTAATGCAATGCACAGTTGCACACAGCGACAGAGTCACCCATACAGAACGGAATTGGGGCCAGAATTACGCTCCAAGTCCCAGAAGCACCTGTTACAAATACAAAGTGTCCAGATGGTCTGGTCTTTGTGGGAAAGTGTCAAGAATTGACTTATCTGTCTTTCTTACTATTCATTTAAGGTCATAAACATGATTCTTTAGAAGCAGAAAGCCAAGCACATTTAGGAAGGGGAAAAAAAAATGAAAGAAAGAAAACTTAGGATAAATGCAAAACCATCTCCATTTGTTAATCTTTATAGCCCAGTGGAGCTCATTGTTACCACTTTCTAGGCATTCAAATGGGATTAGCCTATGATTACAAAGCAGGCTTCAATATAATTAGATAGATTTATTTAAACACAGCTGTAAACCATAAAAATGTGAAATATTTAGTGACTGTAAATTCCACAGTTTGTAAATTCAAACTTAAATCTCCAATCAGCTATTTTGCTCTGGTTTTGTTTAGAAACACCAGAAAATATTACTCTTCTTTCACTCTCTTTTTTATGGATATCAGTTATTTGAATTTATAACAGTGAGCGTGTTCATGAATGCTGATTTGCTTTCCAACAGTGAATTGCTTCTTTCATGGGTGTTTTTCTTCCTGCTAAGATGATGTTGGAGATTAGTGAGTCCACTGAAAATATCCACTGAGACTCTGCAAACTTGCCTGTTCAGCTGCATGAGATGGAGGAATAAATGCACAGTTTAGGTCAGATCCTGCAAACACTTAAGATGTCCCAAAGAATAATCAGGAGCAATGGCGATCATGATTTCTCATGAAAGTAAGGAAGGAAAGAGAGAGACATAAAAGAAAGGAAGAAAAAAGAAGAACGAGAGGAAAAGAAGGAGGAAGGGAAGTAGGAAGCTAAGATAGAAGGGAGAAATAAGAGGGTAATAAAACACTTTTAGGGCACCAATAATTCAGTTTGTAATTTTTCCTTTAAAGTGTGCATCCTGAGATTTAAACTGACATAGTAACTCTGAACAACAGTAGAAACTGAATTAATGTCAGTCACATGGGAGTCATGACCACTTATATTAGAAATAAGTACTGAAGCAATATTGCCTACCATAAAATGCAAGAGATAGATACACAATATTTTTAAGTGTACAGTACAGTAAGTAATAGCTACCATCAATAGTCACTCATAGGCTGTTTTAATTTTATAGCTAATGTATCATTTTCCTTGCCTGTTTGGAAACCATGTTGTATGCCAAGTTCTGTATTTTCTACTGCTCTAGCTCATGTCCTATTTGAAACATATCTTCTAAGCAAATTCATCAGTAAGATGGTTTGAAGTCTGGATGCACATATTGCACATGCAATATGTTACTGGATTTTAGAAAAACCTTTCCCCAGAAACAGTTTTTAAATTTTGAAATATGAAAAGAACATGGAAGTGATTTGAGGACAAGGCACTTTTCATATGTTCTGAGATCAGTGCATACAAGTTTTCATCTTAATTGTGAAAAGTACAGGAAGGTCACTATTTTTGTTTAAAATGTAGATATACAATACAGGACAATGTTGTTAATTGTAAGAAAGGCAGGCTGAAACCTTGTCATGCTTCATCCTCACTTTTCCTCTTCCTGGTTGGATATGAGTAGCCAGACATATGTTAGAGTTGAACTTTGGAGTCACATATGTAGACAAGCATATATATCTGTTAGCACACCCACACAGTCTGTTCCGTGGAGTCTGTTTCTAGATGCCATCTTTCTTCCTTGGAAAAATGGGAGCTGACTTCGGAAAATGTAAGTAATCACAGCTAGGAAAAACATATTTTAAAACCACTGCGTGTGCTGGAGAGGTTTTATTTTTTTGGAAACTCAGTTTCATGTTATTGCACATACAAGTGTTTAACGCAAAGAAGACTGCAGAAGAGTTTAGTTATATGTTAGCATGACTGGTCATGAGAGAAACACCTATTTATCTTCCTAGGTAACTGCACATTATATATAAATATGTATGATACATGCATAATATATATGATAATTAGGTTGTTTCATGTCAAAGTTTCTGTTTTCAGCTCACACAGAGTGATATTTATTCTACACAGTTTCTGATGTTTAGAAGTTAAGTATTAAATCCAAAAAAAGCCAGTTTGGAATTTCTTCATAGGCACTTTAGAAAAATTAGTATCATCAGATGGAGATTTTTCTTTTAGCATAGACACCTAAGAAAGATCAAATAAATCACTCTCTAGAGGTGTTTATTTGTATTAATTAAATCCAGGCTGACTAGCTAAGACTAAGATAATTTTGGTGTATTTAAAGGTAAGTGAATCCCACATCATATATGATAAAGACAGAAATCTATGCCAGAGAACATCCCAATTTCTCAATCTCAGATGGCAGATTTTCATTTATTATATTTTTTATCTAAAAAGGGAAGATGCATTTAAAAAGGAATAAATTCAATGTTGCTAGTATTTTCATTTTCTTCAAAAATAACTTTTTGAAATTTCTGGTCATGGGGATGCAGGTCTTAACTTACAACAGCTTGCTCAATCGGTATCTGTTCAATCAGGGACAGACTGAAACTGTATTTTTTTTCATCACTCTTATTCATAGCAGAAAATTCTTTGCTCAAAGCAGGACCTAAAATACATGCTTAAAAAAAAGCTCTTAACTTTTCTGGGAACACTAACAACTCAGAGCAGACAGATAGAATATCTTTATTTTGTTCTGTCTTGACAAATAAACAACATGACTGAATTTCTGACTAGTGGCCAGTGACAGGATAAGGGGTAATGGGCACAAGCTGAAACACAGGAAGTTCCATCTCCGTGTGAGGAAGAACTTCTTTATTGTGAAGGTGACAGAGCCTTGTCTCTACTTTGAATACAGGAGTCTAGAAGACTTGCTTAAATGTAGGTATCTTAACCATCCTAAATGTTTTCTCTAGCTGTTCAAAATCATTAGCAGACCTGTTTGGTGAAAACAATATTTCATTGAAAATTCAAGTGTCAGACAGCCATGGGACTACTTAGTAAATAAGTACAAGTCTTTGATCAAATTGTATTAGGAAAGTGTATTGTGAAAGTTTATGAAAGTTTCGTAAGAACATGTGTCCAAGAAGTTTAATATTTGATGAAAAATAAAGGGGGTATTTGGTAGACGTTTTAAGATCATTTATAGAAACTTCAATGAAGGATGAAACAGATTTAATTTGTGAAGGCAATTTCATATTTTGAACTCTTCTGTTTTATATAGGATTCATTTTAAGAAACAAAACTCAAATTCCTAAAATTAGTTTCAACTGCAGTCTCTTCTACTTTACTGTATTGTGACAGCAGTTTTTCAGTGTTTATTTATTTATTTATTTATTTATTTTCCCTTGTACCTAAAAGAGGGTATGGAGAAATGCTATTTAACTTTAGAGAACACTATGAAATCTATGGGCAAGAAGTTGTATATAATTATTTTTGCTGGAACTGCTTTCTTATTTCACATACTTATTTTTGTCATCCAAATCTGTTTAAAGTAGGGAAGGTTTAGATCTGACACTGACCCTTTAATTTCATTAATACTTTAATTAAAGCTATGGAAGAGAAAAGAATTACAAATTTCTCCATAAAATGTATAAAGTTCTATATTTAAAAAAAAAAATAACAATGAGGTGTCCATTCTAAATACAGATAAATTTTTTCAAACCTTTTGAGTTTGAAAATCTCTAAATGCATTATAAGATATTTTCTAAGTTACAAGGTTTAAAATACTTTATAACATTGAAGTCACTGAAGTAGACCTTTTCCTTTGCTCTTTCATGCTTCAAATAAGCAAAATGAAACAAAAAGAAGCAAAAGTCCCTTTGTTTACATAAGGAACTCTTTTAAATAACTTTCTGAAGATCTAGTTCCTATTTACTCGTTAGTATAACAATTAATTTGTTTTAACTGTATTATTTTCTTTTCAGCTCTGAGTCTTTAAACTTAGTCAAAGCACTGCAGATCTAAGCTATGCAATGACTAACCCAGAACATTTATTCTCCTGAGTCTTTTATATTTTTTCTGCTATTTCTTTTTCCTGATGCTGAAGAAAAGACTGTAAACATTGTATTCTTCAGCACATATTCATTTGCCCTAGTATGTTAAGGACTAGAAGCATTTAGTAAATCACATATTGTTCCATGAACATTCAGCATAATAGCAAATATCGAAGAAAGGTTTTACGTTGCTGCCAGGAAAAGTTTTGAAGTGTTAAAAAAAAGAGATTTTTTTAATCTTTACTTTTTTACTGAAAGATTAGAATCATGCAGATATTGAGTGTGTTTATATCTATATATGGTATAGATATAGAGAAAGTATATACTCTATTATATATAGCATAGCATAGTATATAATATAGATAGATATAATAAATATATGTAATATTGAAGAATAAAGATATTATTAAAACATTTAGTTTCCTGAATGTTTTGGTTATTTTTTTAAGGTTCATAAAGAATATCTGTGTATCTCTTCAGAGGTATGGTGCCACAGTAATTTCTGATTGGTGTCATGTGGGGCTTGTGTTATGAAGAAGTATACTGAAATAATTAATAAAAATGAAAATGGAAAGAATATGAAAAATTGGTTTCTGTTACTATTCTTATGGCATGCTCAAATCTTGCAGCAGACCCTGTATATCTGTAGTGCTCAAATATTTTCAGTGAGATATTGGCAGAAAGATATCTGCATGTAACGAGTCCTATGGCTCTGATGACCTAAGGAGATTAAGTACTGTATCTTTGACAGCAATTTTGTTTAGAGTAACAGTGTGGTTTCAAAAGGCACTTCTTGTGCATTAGTTTGGTTCTCAAAGGGAACTGAATGTATGCAAACATGATTCCAAACGGAGAAGATGAATCCAGAATCCTTGCCCCAAAATTGCTCCAGATGTACTGCAATTCCTTGGGGTCTGAGAAAGCCTCCAAGCATCTCCGTACATTTTTTTTTTTTTTTTTCGATTACCTGTCTCTTATGAGTTCCTTTTTTTTCTGCAATATTGGCTTCAAAGAAGGGTACAAACATACTCTATGTTTTATTTTGTTTTCAGGCTCAGAAAGTTAGACGTTCTAGATCCCAAAAGCAGATAGCAAACTCCCTTCTTTGTACAGAGATCAAAAATGAATAACCCAAATTAGTGTGTTAAAGATGTTTTCCAGAGATTTACTGAATGGGGGCTATGAGACTGGTCCTAAGTTAGAGTACAACACATAATTTTTGTTTTGCTATAGAAGTTCCAGAATGATATTAGCATCATTGACACATTTAGAATAGCTAGAAACATTTTGGCAAACTACTGTGATTTTTTGCTTTTGTTTTTGTTTTTTGTCATTGTAAAACATACTTTTCAGGCAAATTCAACCTTCAGAGGCATTACTCCAACTCTTTCCTGGGAAACCTAGTGTTTTAGAAAGGACATATATTGATGACATGAGTTGCTGTTGCAGAATAGACCGTATCTGATTATCAAGACTGAATGATAACATTATCTAAATGGCATAAAATATTTATATACAAAAATAAATCTATTGCCAGTTAAAAATATTATACATTTTGCTGATGTGTTGTTATATTTTTTCTAGAATATTCATCATCAGGGTGACACAATATATGACCAATGGTTTTGTGAGTCAGTTTTTTCGGCATTATGTATAACCTACTTAACGTAGCTATGAACATGGAAGATGTTTCTTTACCAGTCACTTGCTACAGCATGCTAAGCTTTTGCACATGTATGCTGAATTACTAAAACTTTCTGAGTCCTATCAGATTCACTATTTACACAGACTGAAAATATAATCTTGAAGGAGACCTTTTGGGAGTAACTGAGTAAGTAAATATAGGTGGCAAATATATGCTATAGTCACAGAGCTCAATTCTGTCATAGTTCATGTGTCATGTCGGCCAGTCCCGGATATGTAGCATGCGTGTTAGCATTTCAAAGGGTACCATGTAACTGCATGATAGCACTCACATTCTTTTCTTGATTTACTGTATGAAATAACCTTGAGTGGCAGATGTAGAATTAACATGGAGAAGTTTAACAAATCTATGGGAAAAGGAGCATTCACATAGTGACAATTAATCTAAAATTTTTGGTGTGGAACAGCCTGACAGATTTTGAATACATTCACAAATGTTATTTTAACCCTGCAAAGCAGAAGATCAAGATTGAAATATCAGTGGCAGTCTCCTTTAAAATGGCTTAACATATAAAACCTAATCTGGCTGCTGCCAGCAACACCTTATTTATCTATCTATCTATCTATCTATCTATCTAT
>VZSV01000040.1:3578386-3589192 GCA_013398735.1 Nothocercus julius
CTTCAAAATTGTTCAGCCTGTTGGCGCTTTCAGTGATGGTCCTTGCCAGGCATCATTCATCCCAAGCAGCAAGCAGCTCATTGTATCGGTTGTCTGCTTGCACACAAAATGCCTGGTGTTAACACAGGACTTTTGCTATTATTACTCTGAACGAAAGAGCTCTGCTTGAATTGATATTTCAATGAAAAAAAACCAAAAATCACATTTGTACAAAAAGTAGTAGGTCTAAAACTCTGAGACAAGACAGTTGTACATGAAACAGCAGTGTGTTTCTGCTTTCCTCTTCAGATCTTCTGCAGCCTAGGATTTCAAAAGCGTCTTAAGACTCCACATGTATTAAACAATAACGTATGTGCTCCAAGATTTTGTGCATTTTTTTTTCTTTAATGCTTCTGCGATTCTGCTACAGTAGAAAAGTAAGATAAAGATCACTCTCTGGACAATGAATTCAGAGGAATTAGCCTTAAAATGATATATATTAAACTCAAAAGGCCATGAGGAGGCTCGACTGCATTTACAGTCCATACTAGACACGAATTCTGAACTGTTAGTGCCCTAACACTCAAACATGGAACTCGAGGCTGTGATTATTACGACTCAAATGCACAACATCTGGATAACTTGTAGATATTTAGATACTTGATAAAGGGCAAAAAGTTTTGGATTTTCTTTTTAATAATAATGGAGCTTATATATATGTTGAAAACTCAATTATTATACAAGTCAATGAATATCTCTCATATGAAGATAGGCTAAGAGAGCAGGGATTGTTTAGCCTGGAGTAGACCCTGGGAGATCTATCAGATCAAATACTTGAAGAAATGGTATAGAGAAGACAGGCAGCCTCTTCTCAGTGGTATCTAGGAACAGGACAAGATGCCATGTTCTTTACTGTAAGGGTAGTTAAACACTGGGACATGTTATCCAGAGAGATTTTGGAGTCTCCAGCACTGGTAATGTTCAAAACCGAATTAGATGCAGCCCTGGGCAATATAGTGTACATGATCCTGCTTGAGCAGGGTGTTTGGGCCAGTTGATCTCCAGAGCTGCTTTCCTACTCCAACTATTCTTCAGTTCTATGATTCTGTGAGCTAGAATAATGAAGAAGATATCTTTTGTATTTTATTATTGAACTGGACATTCTGAAAAGTAGCAGGATGGCTCCTATTATAAATATACTTCAAGATATAAAAGATACGGTCTCTGACATTCTTTTTAAGATAGAAAAATATATATTTCTTGCTCACAATTACTGTGTATCAGTACAAGGTTATAATACTTTGTAGTTGTGTTGAGGGTATACAAGTAGTAGGATATAAAACCATGTGGCTCTGTAAATACAGTTAATTCATTTAGGAATAATTCTACACAATGAATGTCATCTATTCAAGTGATAATTATTTATGCATTTTTTTTTCCATTTTATGATGGATAGTAATTACAAGTACATAAATAATAGTAAGGTATATATATACTTTTTATATTCCTTCAAACCCCATGAAATGATTTTGATGGTAGTCCATTGAAACACAGGTAACCCAGCAGAGTCACTCACTGCTAAGAAATCGTTTATATTCAGAAATTCAAAGTGTTCGACTCTGATCTTTAAAGCAGACATAAAATCATTTTCCAGAAGTATGAATACCTGGTAGTATAGCTCCCATGTAATGCTAGAAATTTTAAGATCTATTATCTACAGATTATGTAATGCACTTATTCTTATAATTTCTAAGAGAGTGAATAAGACCTGTGACCTTTAGAAAGAGTTTTCAACATGATTTTGCCTGCTGTGATTAGCTTAATTCCTCAGCTTTAGAGGAGAAAAGCTGAATTACTAAAACTTTTTGAAAACTAGAGTATTCTAAAATATCTTACATTCAGGACTCTTTACTTTTTNTTTTTTTTTTTTTTTTTTTTTTTTAATCAGTCCAAGTAAATAAATATTGTTACAACAAATATTAAATTCTTACCCTTTCAATATTTGCAACCTAGATATTTATCTACCTTTGTACAAAACTGATATAAAAAGTTAGCAGAACAGAAGAGTGGACTTTAACACTATCCAATCTGTCAAGTTCTAGACTAAAAGATTCTTATTTATCATGTAATATAATCAGTAGTTAATGATAGACTTCAGTCAATAAAAACTGATATTTGAAGTGAAAAAAAGGCAAGGAATACATAAGATTTTTATGTACTCCACCATTTCATTTCTAGTAACCAACTTTTATTGGGAATCTCTGCACAGTAGGATTGCTATTAGTACCGGAAGATGCAATACAAAACATCAGTAAGTGTGAATGAAATGATGTAACATCAGCCAACAGGATACACTGAGCCCAAATATACTTGGAAAAACACCTTCCTTGGGGATTTGCATGCAAGAAACTACATAAATGTGGTAGATATGGCACCAGACTAAGCGCAACTGGAGTGGAAGCAATCATCTAGGTGGGATATCACAGCATATGTTATATGGTATTAAGCATCTAAAAATGAGCAAATTTTGCCTGCCTTGTCAATATATGCTAGAGGTTTTTCAGTGCTAATGGATTTAGATATCCGTAAGTGATTAAGTGAAGAAATAACTAGATTGTGTTATTTTAGCTGGGCTACGTACAGAGGAAGAGAAATGTCAAATAACTGAGACTGATTAGACAGTAATATTTTGACTCTGACCTAAATAAACATAATCAGAGTTTCCTAAATATCTAGAGAACTGTAGGGTCAAATGGGAAGAGATCGTCACAAAATGGTGGCAGCTACTCAGTGGTTACTGGGATTTCAAACCTGGAATTAGGTACTTCACTTGCATACAACTTTTTAGTCACCTACAACTCAGCTACTTCCTAAACATAGCTGTCTAGTGACATTCAGGATGCTCTAGGGATAAGCAAGACATCTGCATAGAAGTGGCAGAGAGACCTGGGGGGTCCTCAAGAGACCCATGGGTTACTAAAGCAATGGCTGAAGGCCATAGGAGTCACAGGGGAGCCTCAAATAGCACAAGACACTAGTGTCAGGGCAAATGAGTTGAGATCCCACCTCCCCCCCAACAGCTAAACAGCTGTTTAGCTGAACAGCTAGCTGGGTTCCACAGAAGAACTAGAGAGTAGAGTCAGGCTGGGATTCAGCTGAACGGAAAGAGACATCTTGTAGCATGTGAACGAGAAGTCGTAGTGGCATCCTGCATGGCCTCCAGAAACTTTACCAGATTAATGTGTAGTACACAGTAATCCATAATCAAGTGTTATATCTACACCAAAGATGAAATGAAAGCTTTATATGTATATTTCAAAACTTTGATTTTTAATAAAGATTGAGTCAATCACATGAAAGTAGAAGCCTTTAGAAGGAATTTATTAAAACTCATATATCTGCCTTGCCAGTATTTAATCAATATCACAGAGATAAAAACATCTCAACTGATGGTTTTTTTTGCAATACAGCACTGTGAGGTGGGGTGTGACATATTTCCAGTGTTCCAATTCTTCACCATTTAATAACCGAATAACCTCACCACTTAATATGACCTAAAGGAAAATGTAAAACACCAAAATACTGGAATTGTTGTATTGTATGAGTGATTTCAAAAAGGTCTAAGGAAATGGAAAAAGAGATTCTGAAGGTCAACTTATTCCACAAAACAACTCCATTGATGTCAGCAGAATTATTGTAAGTATGTGTTTGCTTTCCTGTCCTAAGTGAGATGAGGAAAAGAAAGGAACAGTTTTACTGAAATTCTAAATTAGCTCCATCTCATCTCTCCTATCTATTCTGTCCCAAATTATTCATCCTGTCTTTCTTTGATGCAAGTAGGAAGAAATGAAAAACAACCAAAATACCATCATGCTTCCTAAAATTTTGCCTTTTTTTTTCACATTTGCAAACTATATCTTCTGCAACCAGAATTGTATTTTAAGCAGATTTGAGCTTTCACTTTGATTTAATGACTTTCAGATGAAAGAAAAAGAAAACAAAAATGCAAGCAAAGATCATTTTTTGTACTTTAAAAATATCTTCTCTAACTAGCTTTATGACAAATGGAAAAATCACTAAAAGTGAATACATAAAAAATGCATAAGTTACTGAATCCCTTTTATTCTCTGCATGTTCATGATTAATCTCACCTAAACTTTTGCTGCTAAATATTCATATGGTTAACCTACATTGACTACTGAGAGACAGTTACAGGAAAGGAGGGAAGGAAGGAAGAAAAGAAAGGAAGTCCCTTCTGGAGGGTGGCTGTGTTTGGTCCTTTGAATGCCACCTTAGGCATTCTTATGCATTCTTAGGCATTCTTATGCAATCTTTGGGGAAAATAGAAATAGGTTATCTTTAGTTTTTAAATGATGTGACAGGACTAAAATCAAGGAAATGCATTCCCTGACTACAAAATCATATTTTCAAGAAGACTATTCTTTTTTTAATTAGAGCAATATCAGCTGCATCTAAAAAGCCTGAGATGTCATTTCAATTAGGTAAATGAAAAATTAAATGCAAGTAATTCCCTAACTGTCAGTATTTACTTGAATTTCAAGCTTTCTGTGCAACTGTCTGCATATTCAGCTTTCTACTATAAAAATTAAAGAACAGCTACAATATTTTTTTTAATCCCATGAAAGAACAAAGATATATAAATAATGGTATTTTACCAATGAGACTGATAAAAAATATGCAAAGATAAATGAATCTTCACATGCCATTCCTATAAATGAGTTTCATAGTGCATCTTAGAATATATAACTGCCATGCTTGGGGTCATATACAAAGCACATAATTTCCTACCAGCATGTTTCCAGGGAAAAAAAAGTCTAAGTTGGTTCCATTTAATTTAAGTTTTACACTGCTCTTGAAAATTAGTGTGAATTCAATGTGGAATATCACTGACAAATTATAGTTTGGAATTTAAATAAGTCTGAGGCCATTCAGTATAACATATTGCAGCTCTGGTATTTCATTAGTAGCTAGAAATGTAATATCTGGTAAGGGAGGACAGTGAATGTGTTCTCCATTATGAATCAGATGTCTGAATTTCATCCTGATTAATAGATTTTTTTATTTTATTTTATTTTATTTTATTTTATTTTATTTTATTTTATTTTATTTTATTTTATTTTATTTTATTTTATTTTATTTTATTTTATTATTATTATTTGTTTACATGCAATAACATTTATGGGAAAAATGCATTTATAGAAAACATCAAATATCAAGCACCAAAAAATCACATTGTTATATAAAACAGAAATGCTACCATTTTTATCTACTCTAACAGAGAAATTCCCATCTTTACTCCATCCTGTTAATAATACAATCTGTGACAGTTTAGCCTCTGAAATTATGAGTAAGAAGCAGTCACAAATTTCCTCACCTACTTCCCTGTCCAAAGCCACATTCACTCCATAGTCTCAACTTCTCTCATCATCAGAGTTCATTACTGTTCTAGAAAACTTGGGCAGAAAGTAGTGTCAATTTTGTGCTGTGCAGCTATGTGAGGATAACGGTGTCAGGCATTACCAGGCAGTGTTCTGGGCATTCCTTGACATTTGTCTCCATAGATCTCCGTCTGTTTCCAGAACCTTTTTATTCTAGGCCTGTTTTTCTCCATCTAAGCAGTCCACATACAGAAACACAATACATGATTAGCATCCAAATTTGTGGTCTTTATTATTTGGAGGGTTTCAGAATTTGTCGATTCTATACAGTTGAGGTGTTAGCAAAATTTGCAACCAGCTCATACCAGCTGCAGCAGTCTTGTGCTGGAGTTTAGTTTCAGACATCCATCTACACACCCAGACACACAATTACCTGATGCTTGTGACTGTTTTAAAATCTAAGTTATGTTTTATTTACCACAATGAGTCATTAGAATACAGTCTATGATTCTGTCTTATTTAGCCATAGAGGCCTTGTCTATCTGTTAAATTGACTCAAACTCCTTCAAGCAGCAAAATTTTCTAGCTATCTCTCTTTACAGACCATCTATTCTAGGACTTTTGTTATTGATATTGCAGAAGTTCCTATCACAATTACAACAGCATTTAAAAAAAAAAAAAAAAAAAGCGCACATTGAGGCCAGAAGGTATCTAATTCCATATTTTTCCCTGCTTCAGTTTCCTTATCTCTTTAAACATTCCTTGGTCACAAGTGTTCAGATTTTTCCTATGTATAGCCTCTTCTTAAAGTAAAAAGAGTCTCTCTTCTTGCTATCTTCTGTTTATTTGGTTTTCTCGCATGTTGGAGAAAGACACTTACCCTCTTACTACTAATTGCTTTGTTAGAAGACTTACTGTTTGTCTTTAGAACATACTTAAAGCCTCTGACCCTGTCTGATATACTTTATGGTGATTCATTACTTTGTTACTTGTGTTTTGTGTTTCCATGTTACTGGTGGATCATTAAGTTTTACACTCTTTCATTATTAACCAGGTATAAAATTCACGTTTCCTGTTTCCTTCACTGTCTGAATCTAAAATCAGTGAGTGTATATGATCAGTACTTCAGGTTTAAAACAACTCACTTAGGGCTGTTTAAGGCTAATCATATTATTGCATACTAACACTCCTTTCATTAATAAAAGCAGACATTTTAAGGGACTACTTCTGACCAGTGGGTGGCAAGGATTTCCCTACTGTCAAAGCAAAGAGCTGTCCTGGCTTGTCATGATGTTTCAAAGCACAAAAAGACAGACACATGATGTCACTAGTTACTCTGGTTATGATGTTATTATCAAAAAGTAGAGGAAGCTTTAAATTAACAACAGCAAATAGTTGAAGCTACAAATAAGCAAGATTTGATTAGATGTCATGAATTGTTAAAACAATTTCCAGATTCTTGTCTTGTTTCTTCACTCTGGTGTTCCTTGCTCTTTGGTTTTGATTGATGTTTTTAGGACAAAGTTTTTCTTTTTCTTTTTTTTATTATTTTATTTTTTTCGCTTCCACTTCCTATCAATCAGTCAGCCTTTGTAGTCTTCTTGGAGCTATTTAGAGTTATTTTCTCTTGTCCAACCAGAGGCTTTTTTTCACATCTGCCGTAGACTGTCAACTCTCACTTTGCATTTCCTTCAGCTTATGGCAGATTTCAAACTGCTCCAAACCAGTCTGTGTTATCGCTGAGTTTGGCTAAATGTGAATTGCATTTTCTTTGTTGAAAGGTCAACTTTTCCCAAGCTCCTTGCATGGCAACTAATAGCTGGGTTTGAGTCATATAATGTTGTATGAATAACAATGACTTATTCTGATCTAAAGAACATTCAGCTTGCAATATCCTACAAAAGATTTTTATGAGTCTTTGACTACAGGCTAATCAATAGCTGTTGCCTTCTGAGATTATGATGCAAAATGAGCAAACAAACAAACAAAAAAAACTAGACCAATTCTGAAATCAATGGATTATATATTCTAAAGATTTGTATATATTTATAATAAATGGAATATATAAATAACGTGCAGAACTCAGATATTGTAAAGGATATACAGATAAAGACAGATAAAGGATATACAGACATAGATAACCTGCCATATTGTCACAAGTACAATGTTTCATATAATTTAAAGTGGTTATAGGCAAATATTCTAGGGTGGCTATAAAATAAATAAACTCTGAATTCAACCATAGCAGAACTGTTCTCTATTTTTTTTTAGAATAAATTAATCTTAAACTTATTATTTTACGTGAAGACAATATAAAATGAAATCCAGACAAGATCATTTCATACTGAAAGTATTTGAAGGATACTCTAGATTAAAATTACTGAGAAACCAATTGGTGAAATATTGTTCAATTGTGAAAAAAAGTATAGTAGGTATACATGAAATTCAACTGAGGACAAGAAAGCAAATATGAATTTTGTTGGCCTCAGTTTGTGCGAGTGATTTTTCCTCCTTTTGACGCCAACAGTTCTGACATACCTCAGCTGTGGCTGTTCCTGGCTCCATGAGTCCAGAATAAGAGCAGTGAGACGAAAAGATCTGTACAGTTCCTGTAACTTCGGTTATAGACCCAATACCAACACCACATACAAAATTTCTTCATTGGGCAGGTTAAAATATTTTATCTTCATCAAATATTTTTGATTAAAACAATAACTTAATAACATATTCAAAACATCTACTGCTGTTGATTCATCCATTAAACATAATTGACTATGAAATACAATGGATACTGCAAAACATTGCCTGTTATTTAAAATGCACAAAATGATAGGAACATTTATTCTTGTAACTAGCATTTCAGGCAATTTATCCACATATATATTTTTTTCTCCATTCCTGCTAGATTTGATATTTTTGATATAAAATTTAGCTTGCCAAAATTTATATTATTCTTTTGTTTTATTAAGGTTTTCAATGCCCTGTATTTAAAATGGGTTTATGTAGTTCTGATTTCTTATTTATATTATTTTTCTGGATCTATCAAACTCATATGCATGTATGTATATCAGAAAATATACACTTCCCAGCCAAGGTCTTAAAGATTTCTAATACAGCTTTTGAATTAATAAAGTTAGCAGCAGCTATCCCAGTAGTTCTTTACTAAATTCAGCACAGAGACTAAGTAGAAATGTTCTTAGATTTTAGCTGTTGGGTTTTACGTTTCAAACTCCTGATTACCATTTTTTTTTAGTTGAATAGTATGAATTTGTACTTCTTAGAATAGCAACAGATTAATATAAGTGTAGAGATCTGCATTTTACTGAACACTTCAGTGTACTTTATTAAGATTGAACATATTTGCAAGTACAATGTGAGCATAGAACTTCCTCTGACCTGTCCAGCATGCTCCATTTCGTCCTTGTTAGCTGGCAATCACTTATAAAAAAGAAAAGAAAAACATGCAATGCTGCTGTTACTGAAGAACATATTCTGCTTATGAGCAAATGCAAATGTTGAAAGAGATGTTAATAGTCCTATATCTGTAGCAAAACCTCTCACTGGTACTGAGTATCTAATAGACTGAAAATTTCACTTTTTTCTTTTCTTTTTATTTTTGACTTAGCTAAACTGCTTAACTCTGAATTTAGTAAGCATAGGAAAAGTTAGACCTAAAGCCTAATACACCTTTCTTGACAGTTCTGTAAGTTGTAGGGGCAATCTTTCAAGTTTAGCATGTCTTTGTTCTCTTTATTAGTAGTAGATATGTTTTTCTTTGTAAATACTTATATTTTATGCCATTGAGAGTGTTAAGGAATTGAAAGAGAAAAAATATATTTGACTGTAGATAATACTTAAATTTAAATATTTAACAATTTTTGTCCTTTTGTTAAGGACTGGTTATAGACTTCTGTCTGACACTGTGAGTGGTAGTATTTGGTCTTCATATAATTTTTCTTAAAGACCAGGAGAGAAATAAAATCACCGGGCGGTTGAGGAAAAGAATAGCATATTGAATTGTGCGTTTAATTAAAATACTGGGCTCTATCTAACCTTAGGTATCTGATGCTCTGCAGATATTTGCTTCAGCTCCTGTTTTGTTTTGATTTGAAACAGGGATACTATTCATGGGAACACCCACAACAGATCATAAATAGATAAAACAGACAATAGGTAAAATAGACAGATAAAATGAAAAAGACAGACTTTTTCTCACATTTCCTTGGTGGTTTTGCTGCTATTTCCACCAATTTTCTTCTCTACAAAATAGATTTATGTCCCTGCTGTGTTGCTTAAAGTGCCATGCTTGTCTTAATATTTTGTTTTGTCTTAATATTTTGTTAGCAACTGAAGCAAAGGAAGGCCACTGAAGGATCAGTAACAACTCAATCTTATTGACTCTGTAAGATTTTGGAAATCAGGGAGGTGGTTTCTGTCCACAGTGTACACGTAATGGTGATCTATAATTTAAGTTTAAAAAAAGCACAAGTATATTTTATCCTGAGTGGAAACAGGACAACTCTGCTTTTATGGGCAATAATTACGTGGTGAGGTAGACAGCCCTGAAGATCAACAGTATCTGTCATGGTCAGCAAGAGGCAACATTTCAGCAGCAACTTAGAAATGCCAGCATGATAACTTGTTGAGGTGAAGACAGAAAGTCTGGCATTACCATCAAGAAGAACTAGAGCAGTGGCTCCCGGATCATCTGCTAAAACAGTGCCAGGCACTTTTTCCTTTTGAGAAGTTGCTATGCCCACAGTGGCTAAAGACTGTATTGAGACGATTTGCTGAGTTTGAGGGAATCTTGAGAAGAGGTCAGTAAGAGTGGGGCTATCTGAATGAGTATGAAAGGTGTAAACATCCACACACACTGTGAAGGGCAGTCAGGTTTTATGTGCAAGCTTACAACTCTCTGTTCATTAATCATAATGCGTAGAACTCCACCTTCCCAGAGGCAAGTATGTAGGGAGCAGTCGCCCCTTCCATTACAGATATCTGAGCAAGGATTGCCAGGGTGAATTTGGCTTGTTACTATCTCATAGGGAGTAAGCATCCTAACACTGTTAATCTAGCCTGGAGGTGGTACGGTAAATGCAAGACCCAGGTGTTCATAGAATCATAGAATGAATCATAGAATCATGGAATGCTTAAGGGTGGAAGGAACCTCTAGAGATCTTCTAGTCCAACCCCCCCTGCACACGCAGGGTCACCTACAGCATGTGGCATGGGACTGCATCCAAGCGGGTTTGGAAGATCTCCAGAGAGGGAGACTCCACAACCTCTCTGGGCAGCCTCTTCCAGTGCTCTGTCACCCTCACTGTTAAGAAATTTTTCCTTAAGTTCCTGTGGAACTTTTGGTGCTTCAGTTTGTGGCCGTTTCCTCTAGTCCTATTAGCGGCCACCACTGAAAAGAGGCCGGCCCCAT
>VZSV01000040.1:3602793-3615921 GCA_013398735.1 Nothocercus julius
GCATTTTGTGAGGCCCATGAGGTTTCCCATTTACTCTCCATCTCTTCTGGCCTCTGATCAGTCTGCTTGATGACAAAAAAGGAAACCCACATGCTTTTCTTTGTATTCTCCTGCTTTAGAAATACTGTGTTCAGGAACATTGATGTAGCGCCTGAGGAAACTGAATCCTTGACCCAGGGATATAATAGGATTTGAAAACCTCAGATATGGTACCTTTGTGGCTGTGTACCAGTCTTTATTCCTTTGATCTACCTGATACTTGTATTTTTTTCCTTTTTTTTTTTTTTTTCTTTCTCTTGAAAGCACAAATCAATTTCACTTCTTCATCCTGTTAAACAAGCTGTTATGAAATCAACTGTTGTCATAGTATCAACCTGTGGTAATACAGAACTTTTAAATACTGCAATTCTGCATACCTATGTATTCTTATAGTATTTATTACAATAATTTCCTGTATGAATTGATCTTGCATGTCTTAAAGTTTCTGTTTCATTAGGAGAGTTTTCTTGCTCATCTTCCCAGTGACTATTATCAAACAACAAAAAGTTCAGAGACTTACCAGAGTATAAAAAGGACACATTGAAAAGGTAAATATTTCATATTAAAATAGAGCAAAGTACTAACACAAAAGCACAGTTTCATGTAAGAAATTTAACTTCATTGACCTACTTTGTGATGGGATATAGTTCCTGTAAGCAATGAGTTGTCATAATTAGAATGGTGATTGGAACCAAGCTTTGTATTTTTAGCCCTGTAGTTAGGCTTGCGCAGGAACCTACCATCCCAATTTTGCTTTAATGTCACTAAGTCTTTCTGAAGTTGAAGATTCTGAATTACACAGCTGTGTTTTTTGGGCTTCTCTTCTGCAAAATCAGTCTTGAAGATGTACATTCACTTCCAGATATTATCACTATGTGTCACTTAGATGCTTTATAGTATCTTCAACAATATAGCCTTCAACAATTCAATGCTAAAAATCAAAAAGCTTAAGAAATAGTTGTGTTTTAAAATACACTGGGCTTACCCTGAAGATATAATCTAATTTTATACTATTGTATATCTATATTTTTAATGTTTCTCTAGTGCAATGAAATATGAAATGCTTACAATAAATTACATAACATATATCACTTTCAGATTTGGCTCATCTTTTCAGATTTGTTTAGAACTAAAACTTTGAAGATACATATATATCATACACATATGAAGATACATATATGATACATATTTGAAGATACACATATTTCAGTCAGAAGAAAGTTCTGCATTCTTTAAGGGATGTTTAAAAGTTATTAACAAGTTTTATTTGGGTCTTTGAAAGTTTGCATTCTTAAAGACATTGGATCAGTTAGTTTTGCTGCTTTTAAAATCTGCACTTAAATATCCAATACCTTGATGGCTCAGTATTTGAAAATCAATACTGATTATGAAAATAATTTTTCCTGTCATCTGACACCAAATCTGAGGTATTTGGAAAGCCACAGAATACAAAAGACCCTCAATTATCCAGAGGTGTTTTATCAGGATTCATTTTGACTATGCAGTGGCTGACGTGCTCTCTGAGTGGTTTCCTTGCTGAGTCAACTTGGATGTCACAGTATTCAATAGTTCAAGTATTATAAACAATATCCACACAATTTTCGATCAGCTCAAATTCAGAAGCCATATAGATTCTTTGGCACAGTAATAGTCTTCCTCTAAACTGATGTCTGCCAAGGGAGTTTCCTCCCCAACACAGAGTTTGTCTGCAATTTAGAAAACAAGACTTTTAGATTCAGCCCATGCAACAACACACAGCAGAACAGTTGGAATTCAGTGAGGAAAGGTTTTAAATAGAAGAGCTGAAGACAGGGCTGTGCACTCAGTAATGATCAGTACGGGACCATGACAGTCTGTGCAGTTCAAGCACATTGTGAATCAACATGTGTATAAACAACATTGAACACTATATACACACTGAATCAATTATATATAACTCTATACATAGTTCTAGATTGTAATGTATATATAATAATGGCTTAATGAATTTATGAATGAATCTGAGAAAACATCAGTTTCAATATTGTCTCAAAGGCTGTGCACCAAGAAATATCAAGACCTCCCCTACTAAGCTGGAGCTGAGGAGATATGGCACTAACACCGGATTCCTTCACTTGGTTGTGTCTTTAAGGCCTTTCTAACTTCGTACAAAGGAGATGCCTGGGTAGTTCTAGCCACACTGCACAGTCTGGTCTGCATATAAAGCCCTGGTACATAGCCAGATAGGCCCAAAGGTGTCCTGTCTTGACAGTTTGGAGGGTAGGGTCATGGGACAAAGCATGGTTGGACAAACTGTCTAATAGACTGAAAATATTCAAAAATCCATTTTTTTTTTCCGATAAAATAGCTCATAGCCTAACTATGAGATTAAAATATATTTATTTTCTTTTCTTTCCATGTGAAAGGTTTTAAAGATGATTTTCATTTTATGCCTCACTGGTGAGGTGACCTAACATACAGAAAAAGAATAACCTTAAAAAAAAAAATCAGCATGTCTTGAACATTTTTCAGTTACAAACAGAGACACTTATTCTAGCATCATGTAAGGGAGGTCCACCAGACATACTTGTTTTTTAGTGCTTTTTCTAGCAAGATTACTCATAACCAGATGCTGAAGACTCAAATGGTCTTTCTCATTGGGACTGAGTGGAAAGTGAAATGCCTTTGAGTTTCAGTCAGTGTGGAAAATTAGCTATTTCTTCAGAGAAGAATTCCACATGTGTGGAGATCTTATTTTTTTGTCTCTTAGTCTAAGCAGGGTGTGTAAAATCAAGAAATTAACTAACTCATGCAACCTGTAATTTCTCAGAGACCTATTCTGCTTCCAGGCAGTATTTGTTTTCTCAGATTACTTAAACCAGACATCTTGGGTAGATTTATGTTACCCAAACCTGATTTGATCTCAAGATTAAGTTGTCTAAAAGTATATGGCTAGCACAGTTAGGAACTCCTCAAAATAGCTGAACTATTCACATAAGAATAACATGGCTATCAAACAAGACCCATGAGATGTTAGTATTCTCCTGAAGCAGCTGACAGAGGCCAAGGCCAATACCTTCTGTCACCTCAGATGTTACTACGCAACTATAGGGACAAGCTATAGAGCAGCAGGAGAGAATAACAGATGACATACATATTTTTGTGCCTACAGCTATTCACATTCACCCAGTATGGTGCTCATAACACTTGTACAAATATTGTACTGAACAGAAGATGTCACTCAAAATAGATGTACAGAAAGTGTTTGCACTGAAAGTATTCTCGGCTTCTTTTGGTGTACGTGAGTGCATTTTTGTGTTTTGCAATAGATTGTTTAAAAGGGAAGTAAAACTTTTTTAGACAAGACCTTGGAACCAAGTAAAGTCTGGTGTTAAGACAAAGACTTTGGGAACAACAGTTTCTCATTTTTTTACAACCTGCTAAAGGAGTCAACAAGAAAAGGCACAAAAGAAGGCCAAAGATATAAATCAGACAATCAACCTATAATAAAACAATTAAATAAAATACACAGATGAAATGGGTTAATCTGTTGAAATCATTATTGTAGGAGGAAAAAAAAAAATTTTTTTGTAGTGTTTCTTTAGTTTAGGATGTGTTTAAACTTAGAACTTGTATGTGTTTCTCTGATTCAGAAATAACACTAAGTTAATTTTCCAAAACAGAAAAATCAGAACTTCTGCTACTTATTTCAATGCTTTCTGTCAGCTTCATTGCTGAGATTAGCAAACCAATATTTCCTTTTCATTTCTGCAGGCTTACTTTAGACACGTTGAAAATTAACTGACTTGTAATTAACATTTTGCAGTATTTATACTGGATAGTTTTTTTGCTTTTTCCTTGCTTTAAGTTACCTCTGCCTCAGACATATCTCTATTCCTGCTGTTATTATTAAGGCAATTTTCTTTTTTAATCAGATATTATTTTCTGTACTAAATGCTGAAAAACGGCAAATAGGGATTTTTTTTTCTTTGAAACTTTCTTATTTTAAGACAAATACACATATATATAAAAATACTTGGAGATGGATTTTGATACTTTTCTCTAGTGCTCCGCTCAGAACACCGCCTTTCTAATATATATTCAAAGAAGACCCAAAACTGAGCTGTAAGAATTGGCGTGCAATTGTCAGATTAAAAGCATTACATTACATGTAGTTTTTAGTTTGAGAAAAAACAGAAACAAGAAGTCCTTAGACTGTGCTTAAATGCAGTTCTGCCAGGCAGGCATAAATGTTAGTTCAATGATTTTAATTGTCCATTTAAGTGCTAGGGCATAACCTATTCTGAAGTAAGAATGTCCTCGGGTGTCACTGGGGCTAGTTGTTTTCATTAAAGTCTTTTATGTATATATACAAACTAAAGACATCCTCACTTAATAAGCATGGGTAGCTGCAATAAGTTATTGCACAATTCTAAATATATTCAAGTTGTACCTTAAAACGAGTTATAGCTTTTACAGTGTCATTTGTTTACTAATTAGAAATTTATCATTTGTGATTTGTTTTTTGCTTTTTTTTATATATATATATATCATTGGAGCCCCTGGTAACATACTGTTCCTGTACTCTGCTATAACTTTGTACTTGGCTTGAAAGACTCTTGGTCTTTCATATTTCTTAAAGCCCTCCAGAATATGGCTCCCCAAATATAACTAATATTTTAAAATCATGACCAAATAATGCACATATCTTTGTTCTACTGCTATTGCATATTTCACTATTTAAAAATAGTGATTTACTGGAAATTATAAATACAAATAATATATTTTGGTAACTATATAATACTAATATTTATTAGTTATAGCAATAGCTCCAAAACACTATTAAAACAGTTTACAGCAGGATTTGGCATAAAAGGAAGCACATATACTCTAAGATAGATTCTATTCCATAAAAGCAACCTAAGAATGTATGCCTTGTGCAATGATGGGCTCATAGTTAGCTGGGCATTGAAGCAGATTATTAAGCAGCAGATAAAAAAGGAGCCTGGTATCAGTTATGAAATGCAAAAGCATGGGGTTTATTCTTTTCATCTGATTTAATGACATATGTAACTCTCTTGTTTGCATTCAAATTTTCCATTTTCCATTTCTTTAGACTTTTTTTATTCCCTTAAGTGTGTTATCAGGATCATTGCAAAGCATTTAATCTCTCTGGATATAGAGCCCCCTGAGCAAAATAGAGTATTGAACAGTTCTTAAAACTCTGAACTCTGCAGCACTTTGCTTCAGGTGTCTAAAATTATGAGGGTGCAATTTGAACAAGCTTCCAGGTGGGTTTAGGAGCTGTTTGTACCTTCACACCGACACTGCTAGCTACAAAGATCCTCAGGATTTCCCAATATGAACAGATAGCCTAAATGCAGAGAGATGTGTTTGGCAACTAGTATTTCTAGGGCCTCATTGCTAATGATATCATACTTTATATACTAGAATTTTACAAAATATTTGGAATTTTGCTAAATAGTATGATTTGAAAATATCTTAAAATATTTTGAATATATAATAATAATGTTGAATAAACTTAACTGACTTAAGTTTGGGTGATGAGGGCATCATGTCAATGTGTGAAGGAAATATTTAATTTTTTTATTTCCAAAAATAGAATTAGTCTAAAATGTATCAATTAGTTTTGCTTAAAAAAAAAAAAAAAAATAGTGTTTTGGCATCTGTCTCTTGCAAAAGCACAAAGGTCACTTCTGTTCCTTTACTCTCATTGATAAGAGGCATTAATCTGTTTTACTCTAGTAGATACATTGTTTGGAACACAGCTTGATTCAGATAGATTTCAGTATTTCCTTTTATTACAGCCATTTCACTGAGTTTCCTGGCTGCCCCAAATACCCAGTATGTTTCTACATCATATTCCATACTTTTTGATCACCAGTACCAAAATTCTTTTTATTCTCCTGTTCCTAAAAAGAATGGAGATACCAACAAGATCATGTGTGGCTTATCTTCTGGGTATTTTCTTTACCATCTTGCCTACTAAGTAACAGAGCACTCCATTTCATAATTCCTGTTGGCTGCATTTATTACTCAGTACTCAGATTTTAAATTATGTATGAAGCTAAAATTCAGAGAAGTGATTTAAGGAATTTCCACAAATATCTAGGAACATATGTCTGAATCACATATCAATATTTTGAGGTATAACTATATATATTTATACCTCATATAGGTGTGTATATATATATATATAAATATATATTTATACATACATATACAAGTTTTACCATATACAAGTATATATACAAGTTTTACCATACTTGCAATTAAATTTCTTCTCTCTTTTCTCAAATTTCAATTCAATTGGCATTTAAAAGTTTTGGACATAAGTGTTGGCCCTACTCTCCAGCTTTTCTCCATTCTTATCAATTATGTATGGAACTTGCTCTCTGATGATCAAGTGCTACAAAACATCAAAATATTTTTTTATTGTGCTAATGAGATGGAACTATCTGACATCTAATGACTTCTATGTCTCCTTGAATTATTCCCAAGTCCCACTTTCATGTAGAGATAATTTAGCTGTTTGATAATCATTCTTCACCATTTTTGCATTTCAAAACCTTTCCTACTTTTACATGTAAGTATAATTTATTTACTGAATTTGTTGAAGGCTTCTTCTTTCTTCCTTTCTCACCTATGTCAAGGTCTGTATAACAAGTTTGACCTGTTTTGATATCATGCATAGCCTGTGTAACATTCAAATTCTACTTCAAATATTTTATCATTTTAGAACTGACATCTACACTGTGTATTACTATATATAATTACATATAGAAATATTTGAAATTATTTAAAATCCAAATAAAGTTTATTTATTTATCAAAATAAATTATTTCTCTAACCTATTAATGTGCCTTACAGATGCTGAATAGTCTCAAATGGGCCAAGAACCCACACAGAAGCCAGTAGGTAGTCAAGGTAATCAAGACAAGGGGTAATGGGTACAAACTGAAACACAGGAAGTTCCATCTCCATGTAAGGAAGAATTTCTTTACTGTGAGGGTGACAGAGCCCTGGAACAGACTGCCCAGAGAGGTTGTGGACTCTCCTTTGCTGGAGATACTCAAAACCTTGTGCCACGTGCTCTCGGTGTCCCTGCTTGAACAGAGGGGTTGGACTATATGATCTCTAGAGGTCCCTTCCAACCTCAACCATTCTGTGATCTTGAACACCATGTTTTGTTATCTCGTGATAAGGTAAACATCAAGCTGGGAGAGGGTGGCTGCTGTTGAAAGGTAAAGATGAAAAAGGGCGATATATTTCTAGAAGAGAGAAAGAGTGAAGGTGCATTCAGATCCCAAGATTGTTCTCATCAGAAATGGCATCATAATATTAATTGGCAAATGTATATTGAAGCTTTGTTTCATCTTAACTTTATCCACCTCAAGGCTAAAGTTTAAGTTAACTGCTTAGGTTCCTTTCAATGCGAAGACATTACCACTTGCACAGCTTCTTTACAAAAATATCTTAGAAAAGAAAGAATAGCCCTTTGGAAGTACTTGTCTTCCTTTGTTGATTGAAACGGGAGTAGATTATTTTAGTTCTCTGAAGTCACCTAAGGAAACTTTAGCTTAGATAGGAAAGAAAGGTAAAAAATAAATCTGAGACCGCAAAAGAAGACAAAAGTCTTTCAATTTATTAAAATAAATGCTTAAAAAGAATAGCCCTTCAAAGCTAGTGGCAAAAAAAAAAAAAAAAAGAATGTAATGTATGTAAGAGCAGGGAAGTTGATAAAACAGGAAGATATTGAGAAATAAGAGGAAAATGAAAGGGAGCACCCATAGTATCACTATTTAATTCTCTGACATCTTAATCCTCCTTAAATAAAACTATTTTGCATAACAGTATACGTTTCTATAAATAGAACAGGAAGAGGAATATAGGGCCACGTGTTCTTTTCAGTCTGCTACTGCACGTTTAAGGAACTCTGCCAAGTGCTCTCCACTTCACCACTATTCATATTAACATGACAATGATGATACTTCAGTGCAATCTTTTGTTCTTCTTATCAAAACTACACTGAAAATTGCTTATGAGGAAGGCTTACCACTGTTAATGGAGTGGAAAGAGTTTGCTTAGGTCTAGGATTTTGTGAATGCCCATGATCTTGCTTAGGGAGACAGAATAGACAATGAGAAATTTTTGGTTTTTCATGCTATGAATTTGGCTTTATGAACTATAGGAAATAAAACTTTGATCTTAATACATTCATAATTAAGACTTATTTTTACTTTTTATAATAAAAATATTTCATAAATGAACATATTCTAGCTTTATTTGGGATCTTTTTTTTTTTTTTTTAATTTTTCATGACTAAAAGTCTTTCATTCAGTCCAAGGTGAGTGCCTTAAAGAACCCCAGGTTCCCTGAGTGCTTACTTCACACTGAGAAGCCAGGGAAGCCCTCCTTTATATAGTAAATTAATATTATTGACACTTCTCCTCTTTCATGGAAATGGTTATAAATAGGCAAAAATCCTAAGTACACAGAAACTGCAGAATAAAAAGTATTTCTGGAATTGATGATTGCATCTCTGCCAATTATTACCCGGATTTTCTATATGTTTGTGTTTGCTTTTTCGTGTGTTATAGTGAAACATCAGGGCTTAGCTGGGAATGGAATAATGGGTGAATCATACCACAAGGCTTAGATGATACAAAGAACTGTATTTCAAAAAGCCTATTTGTCTTGCTCTTCTGCAAAGACTGTAGTGATCACAGGATTTATGGAGAAATCTCGTTTCCACAAATGATCACAATATTGGCAAGGCTCTGAAAGTTTTCTTCTTTACTATGACATGCAGGAACGTTGGAGACTGGCCATACCTCACCTAATGAATGCCTTGTCATTCCAGTCTCAGCAAGACTCTTTTGCTGCTCAGACTAGTGTGTTACAATGGCAGAGTGGCTTAGCCTCTTTGCAACTGCAGTGCCTTGATCTCATTATATGCACTGTCTTAACATATATAATCTGAAATAAATTAATGACTCCCTTCTGCATTTAAGACTAAAACTAACACTGTGTCCAAGGAAGGAAGAAGGATTGTCAAGGAACTGTGGAAAGGTGTCCAGTGATCACAAGGTTGCTATCTCCTCAGGTAACTGTTTCCTGTAGTATACTGCAGGATGTCTGCCTAGCAAGGATAAATTTACTTTAGTTGTTACTATATATGTGTTACAACAGTTTTTGTATAATGCTATAATACAGGGAGCATGAAAACATGCAGTGACTAAATTTTGTGTTAAATTTACAGTCATCACAGAAAAAGCTGCTCAAAAAGTTGGTGTGAAGCTTGTAACCTGTCTTTTAGTGTGTAGACTATCCCTGCAAATGCACAATGAAAAAAAAAAAGAAAAAAAAAAAGATATCTATCTGTTTATAACGTAGTAATCATAGTTTATACACTAATTTTTATTGTTCCTGATTTAAAATACTTTTCACAGTGATTATTCATAATTCTACCCCACTTTTTTTTCTGTATCACTGGTCTTGCTGTGGCTACTTTTGAAATGTAGCTCATGTAAATGAAATACAACTTATTATACGAAACACCTTATATTTTAATTAGGAAAAATGAATTTCAGTTATCAATTATTTCAGTTATTTCAATTTCAGAATTTCAGTTCAGTATGTCCCTGGACTGTATTAATATTTCATTTCTTAACCTCCTCTATCGAGGATTAATCAGAGTAAAACATATTCTGAATACTAATGAGTCAAAAAGGGAAGTATTATAAAGGTGTTCCTAAATTATTTGTAAGGGTTATATTACCATGTGAAAAACTGAGAACTCGTGCATCATTTCTGTCTGCAGAAGTATTTCTAATTCTTCCCTCTCTAAATCTCATTGATAAAAAGTCTTCACACTGTAGTATTGTAGATTGTAGTTATAGACACATCTAGATATGTGCCTAGATATGAGCTTTCTGATAAATTCTTTTGACTCTTATTGCTATGACTCACCTATAGCAAGAATGTTTTCAATTCTGTTTTTTCACAGCCCCTGTTGCCAAGAAGCTTGAGATAATAAAATTTCTCTTGCTATGATTTCCAGGTAGCAGTTGTGTTCATAGAAATTTTTCAATTTATATAAATTATCTCATTAAATGATTTTGATGACCAGTCCACATAATCTGCGAAGATGACTATTAGAAAGCTCCTTCATGACTGTCACCTAAACTGTGTTTCTGCTTTTTCAGCAGTTCTTCTGCACGACTGGTTAGGCTGGGCTAAGCTTCTAACAAGCATCCAGTAGTAAGTTTACGAAAATGCTTTTATGTTTAACACCAGCTGGGGTAATGTATTCCTTTGTTGCTTAGGAAATATAAAGAACAGCAGTTTACTTGTAATTAACTAGCTGGGAATTCTTTCATGTACAATTCATGTATAGCTGATATATGCTCTGATGAACCTTCATTCTATATGAGGATGTGGGAGAGAAGTGTAGCCAGGTGATATAATTAATAGTTTTTTCAACTGAAGCTAGTGGCAGCAGATTTGACATCACCCCAAGGTACATTAAAGCCTAGAACCTGAACTTAAAAAGAAGTGTAAAGGTTTTGCTTTCTTTTGTTTTGTGTTAAACTATTTGTCTGCTTTCCTTCAGCTTTCATTGCGGTAAGGGCATCATTTAAGCTTTTGTAAGGCCTTCCTTCCACATAGCCAAACAGGTTATTTGAAGAGGAAACAGAACAAAAATCTTCTGTTCTCATCTGTTTGAAATGTACTAAACAACTGCTTCCAAATGAAAATAATCTCCCTAAGTTCTGATTTTATCATCAAAAAAGAGATACACAATTAACAAAAAATGAGATTTTGATTAGATTCTTTCTACAAAATTAGGTATTGTGGATTCTATATATTTGTATTTCACTGTTTTCAGTATTTCTGATTAGAAAAACAAAAAGGAGGAATAAAAAAGTAAACTCCAATCCCATAGAATCAAGGAGTCTGAATATAAGACAAAGAAGTATTATGAAGTGTATGATGAAGGATAACAACATCTTACAGGAGCCTTACTAACCATTTTCTGAGGTACTTTGAACAAATATTTATAGTGGGTGTGTGTGTATGTTATTAATTTACTTTTAACACATGGGATCATCACAGTCTGAGAAGTAATGAAGTTTTATCACTAACTTCCAGGATAAGACAGTGTCTGTAGAAGAGAAGGTTAATGGCTTGTCCTCTTACCCACTTTAAGGGTTCATATTTCTATGGTGGTAAGTGGTAAGTTGAAAAATGACAGCTTTCACCTTTCTGTCCCCAAAGACCTTACTGTAAAATAACAGCTGAAAGATCATTAGTTTGCAAATTCCCTACACAAGACCACTATCCTTTTTTAAGCAACATTTCTGTTTTGAGATGAGTTGATCTATATTTTATAAAAGTAACTGATCGTTTGCCCCATAAATTATATACTACATCCTGCAAGACTTCCCTGAACTACTTCCAGTTCATATCAGAGAATAGGATGTTAGATTAAAAAAAAAAAAAATCCAATATTATTTGGATTGCTATTATAAAAGTAACAATTTTTGAGAGGTGAGAATCTTGTCTTCCATATTGTCATTTTATTATTTACATTTCTTTTATATTTTGCACTAACATATGTTTTATCTGAGTAAATTTCAGTGGTTTTGAGAGGGTGGTAAATAAGAGATACTTTTGAATTTTTAGCAATGAGTCTTGGAAGCTTGTGTTCACTAGTCTTACTTTTGGTCTTTCATGAACAGAACTACAGAAACTTAGCATTTTTCCATGTGTCAGAGACTAATTGTCTAACTACACAGAATTTAGTGTTATAAAACAGATATAAATGTGCAACAAAAAGAAGATAACATCCTAGATGTGTTCTTTCTGTTCCTGGAGGAATCTGTCACTTTTTATAAGTGGCAGAGTTAGATAAGGAAAGAAAAAAAAAAAATGAAGCAGTTTATTAGTCAACTCTTCACAGTTTCATATATTTTAAGGCCAGAAGGTGCATTACATCATGCAGTTTGACCTTTTGTATATCACATAAATTTCATCCTCTTATTCCCACATTAAGCTCAATAACCTATTTATCTGATTAAAACATATATTTCGGGAAGGCATCTAACTTGATTGAAAGATCGAACAGTTCACTCTCTCTCAGATTAGTCCTCTACATTTTTTTATGATTAATAACTACTATTATTGCTCATAGCAGTAACCCAATTTATTTTTAATTTGAAACAATCTGGTTTCAGCTTTCAGGACTTATTTCTATGATAAAGTAAAAACTCTTTAATGCTTTATATTTACTTGCTGCAAATGTATTTACAAAACCATAATCAACTTACCTTTAATGTTTTTGTACTCTATCAGAATTGGAATGCCTATTTTTTTTTTTTTTTCTAATCTTTAAACAATTGTACTAACCTTTTCTCCTCGTCTTCTACATTCTAGTAGGTGTTTCTTTCAGGTACATTAACGAAGTATAAAACATTAGAAATAAATACAATGTCAATAGTTTCTGCTCCCTGAAAAGGTACTACTCTCTGGAACAAGAATGCTTCCAAACTTGCATAACAAAGGAACAAACCTGGGCGAGGGAAAAAAAAAAAAAAAATTTGTTTGTGTCATTTCATCTATTTGTTATATCACTGTTAAAAAATAAAAGTAAATTCTGCTTAGGTGATGGTGGTGTACGCCACGGCAATCCATGGTATATCCAGGGGACTTGAGATCAGTTGTGCCAAGAAATGAAGAAAACTATATTGCAGTGGTCTGGAAAGATCTCAAAAAACATGGAAGAATTTTGGCAGTTAAGGGAAGAGAGCTCTGTGAAAAACGCATATCTATGGGGCTTCTTATCTCTTTATTGTGGCAGCTGAGGTTTTTATAGACTTCTATTGGAAAATCTTCTTGCACGTGTTCATATATATCCACCTTCTCCGGAGCGTAAATCCATAACGTATGTAAGAATTTATTTATAAGTTTTCAGCTAAACTAAAACCCCTGACTAAAATAATACGACAATATCTGTTTGTAACTCTTCTGTATGACAATATCATTGCACTCTGAATTTTTACGGGGGACCTCAGATTTTTCTGTGTG
>VZSV01000040.1:3634901-3673004 GCA_013398735.1 Nothocercus julius
AAAAAAAAAAAAAAAAAAAAAAAAAAAAGAGTGTAAAGGAAGAAAGTATTTAGATCAGATGAGATCGGCAAGATATATTCTGTTGGTCTGAGACAAAATTGCAGCTCTGAGGTTGACAGTGAGTTTGGTGAAGAGGAAGTGGCAGGAAAGAAAGCAAGAAAAAATTGTTCTGACAGGAGCAGAAGGAACAAAGGGAACAAGAAGTTAGTGTTTAATCAGTTCTGATCATGTTAAATTTAAGCTGATAACAAGAACCTAGAAGAGTTGACAGACAAAGGCTAAAAGAGAGAGAGAGGCCAAGGGAAGAAGAGTCCATCCGTGAGATATTAGTAACAGCTGGCAGCTTTAAGAAGAATCGATCATTTTCAGAAAGGATCCAAAAACGAAGAGAGGCCTAAGAACAGAGCTTTTCATCTTCTTTCATTATGTTGTTACTTCTTTTGAATGCACATTTTAGAATATAAATGCAAGAGCTGAAATTGCTTCTTCTCCTGAAGCATAATTAGTCTTATAATTTAGTACCCTTCCTTCTCAGTGATTCCAGTGAAACAACAGGCAACGGATTCATGAAAATACACCTATAATTAATTATTCATGTAGTAACTACAGCACAGGAAATTACAATTTTAAGTTTGTGGTCTCACAACATTTGCACTCTTGAACATGACTTTCTGTCTAATTAGCAAAACAAACGATTATATTCACCTACATTAATTTTCAATACTGTCCACTTACTATTTGCACTTAGGCCCAGTTGCCAGCATTATAAATATGATATTAAATAGGAATATTTAACTGATATTAATGAAAACATATTACCTTCTTGAGAAGGTTTTTAAAGGAGCACTATGATAGTGAGTCTTAGTTATTTTTACGTTCCTGTTGATTTTTTCAGAGCCTGTTGTTACCTTAAAAAAATCCATAATTTACAAAATCTTTCTTTTGTTTTTTTCCCCTCGGCCTATTTCATCAGCAATGACTGCTCATTCTTGCTCCTTCTTTAGCACTTCTTTTCACTGACAGAACAACATGAAATGCAAAATATTATTTGTGATTTATTGTGGGTGAAAGCTCGATAACCTTATGCAGTCCAAACATAGTCATTGGGTATGCAGAACAAGAAAAGATGGCAGCATTTTGCTATTATCACAGAATCAAAAATTAACTCTAAATTTCAAGAAAAAAAGAAAACTTAAAGAAGATAGTTTGCTTTCCCCAGAAGGAAATCTTAAAAAAAAAAGTCTTCTTTCCCCAGATGATCTTATTGCTGATGTGACTTATACCTGTATTGAGAGGTTTTGTTTTACCTAACTAAATAGGCTATTTAGTCTTATGAGCTATTTTCTAAATGCATACCATGTTTTGTTCATGCTGTCAAATATTCCTCAACTGAGCTCCAGCCAACTGCACTGACCTCCCAAAATTCTATAACCATGAGAGAAAAAAAGCCCTGGAAGTTAGCTGACCAAGAAACTTGCAACTATACCCATAACAAGTCTGCTCCATGAGAGTAAAGCCATTTATTTAATATATATTTATTTTCTAAAATGTATCAGTCTGTATCAAACTGATATATTCTGTTTATGTTCTTATCTCAAATTTGTACCAAACTGGTCCCTACTCATTTTAGAAAACCAATAACCCAAAGGTTGCTTGATTATCAAAAATTCATCTATAGGGTCTCAAAGGAGGAAAAATAAATTACCTCTGAATTTGGCAAACACCTGTATACATGCATGTATGTATAATATAATGCGCATACACATACACACACATAGACCATCCCTAAGAATAAATCAACATGAAATAGAAATAGAACAGTGTATTGAATAAACATTGCCATTGTTTTAATAATGAGCCTCAGAAATTTACTTTTCTCACCTTGCTTTTCATCATTTCATTTTAAGTAGTTTTATTTATTATGTCTTCTCTTTGGACTAATATTTGCCTCAGTTAATTTGTGCTACAGAAGGGAAATATTTGCTGTTGTAGTGGAAATACTCTAAGCTAGCATCCAAGGAGAATGATTTCCAAATCTATTTCAGCTTTTGTCCATAGACACAATTTCTGAACTTGTTTGATAATTTCCTGTCTTTGTATGATCTGGCTGTGCAATGACTTGGAGGGAGGAGGACAGAATATTTCTTCCAATGTATGTGTTTTGTGCCCTTGAGATGAGAAAGAAGCAGAAGTTTCATAGAATTATGGCTCTGCAATCTTTCCAGCAAAAAAAAAAAAAAAAAAAGACAATCTATCTGACCAAATTTTACTCTTTCCAAGAATTAGAAGTCTCCAAAGGGCAGCTCCAGCCCTAGTAGCATTACTGAGACACAGTATTTACCATAGAGTCACTATATTACTAACATATTGCACTGGGAAGAAATATTCTCTTCAAAATTTATGCACAAGCATTTATTTCTTTTCATTTCCCTCCTGTCTGTGCATATGAGCATCTTAACTGCTCTTCTTAATGAGTACTAGGACTTAATAATTTGAATTGTCTTTCCTTAAAAAGGCTGATTTAGTAGAGTTTGTTGACCAATCCTTGTGGGAATGTCTCAGCCTCAATATGAACAACATGAACAATTCCATCTTTAAGTTAAAGTAGTGCTTCAAGGTTTTCTTAATGCAGTGCATTCCCCTGGTATGTTTTGAATCTACTAAAACATTTCATTTAGATTGTCTATCTGAAGTCACACTAAGGGCCACATAATTCATGTTAACTGTATCAGAGCACAAAAATAAAGTTAAGGATAAGCACGCCAAAAAGTTGTATGTAACAATAAAACCACAGATGCTCTGATACAAACAACTGACTGAAAAAGTTGAATATGCATATTACTGTTGAGGACAAACCATGTAAGAAATCCAGCCATTTTTCTCTGTCACACACGTTTAATTCATCAACTTCCAAATACTTGTATATGTAGAACGGAGCAGAATTGGATGTTGTGAATTTAAATTTCAGAAATATATGCCATATTGCTCACCATTTCTTTGTTCAAAAGGTAGAAGGTGTACAGCATGAAAATATTAATGGCACCAAGTGTTCAATACAAAGGTCAGGCATGGACCACTTTTCATAGTAAATGTCATGAATTTACACCTTTTTTCTTTACCCATGTGTTATTCCAAGTTTCTTTTAAACCATTCTTCCTGTGATAAGGTCACAGACTTACTAATTTAAAAGAGAAAATAGATTGACATTGGTGGAAAGCCTTACACCAAAAGGAGCATTTATTGGGTAGATCCCTTTTTCCTAGCTTCCTTTCACTGTTAAATAAATAATAATAAATAAAAAAAAAACTTTTTTTTATTATTTTTTCAATGAAGAGAAACTTTGGCCCCAAAGCTAGAAGAAGAAATAGCACTTTCAAGAAACATAGCGTAACCTTACTTTTAATGCCACATTTCATTTCTTCATTCAGCAGAAAACAAACACACACACACACATATATATAACCCTTAATACACAGTGGTGTCTAACTTTGTTTTAGAAGTTAAATTGCTGTAACACTTATATAGACAGTTATTCAAGCTGAAACTGACCTTGGCAGTACCTTTCAGGGCAATCTTTCCATAAGAATAAACAATTCTTGCACAATTTCTCCAAACTATTAGACACAGACATTTTTGTCAACATGAGGCATGCATGTTTCTCTTCCAATTAATTTTATTCCTTACACAAATGCTTGTAAATATTTGCCGAGGACAACTGTGAAGAATTGTCCTCTTCTACATGATTTCAACAGTTATTTGGTACCAGCTCCTTTAATAACCTCTGTTCTAGTCAATTTTTTTTTTTTTCCCCAAGAGTGTATCACACAAATAACTATTATTTATTGACCTTCAATGCCAGTACTTTTAACATTTTCAATCCCCAGATTTGATTAGCCTCTGTGTTTGTCTTAGGTAGAATTAGAGCAACTTCTTTCCTGAATGGCTAAAAGCAGCTCTTAGGCTACTCAGTATTGATTCCTCTGGTGTAAAATATGGATGAAATGTTCTCAGCAAGCTTCCTGTGTTGCAATGTGCTTACATTTCATGTACCTTGCATGAGCCCAGTTGATTTTGTCTTAAATAGCATAAAGAGCCAAATGATGAGATATACATACAAAGCTTCCACTGAGCAGAGGATGTTCTTTACTTTTTATTCCATTTATCTTTAGCATATGTTTTGTGGTGTGAGCCTGTTCCTATCCATACTGCTGCCATGGCATTTCTTGTGTGTGGTAACCAGGGTGTATATACTGTCCTTCTAATTGCTCACCTTAGTACAGACAAGGCACAGAAAATCCAGGTGTGTTCTTAATATATATAAACAGAAAAGAAAACCTACTTTTAAAAACTATTAAAAATACTAAAATGAAACATTGTGCATTAATTAGTGTGAAAAAGATAAAGAAGTGAGATAAAATCAAAAGGTTTTTTAATCATTAACTTTCTTTTACCATCAATTAATTTTTAAAGGCCAAATGAATATAAGATGCTTTCAGAAATAATGCATTCTTTGATACCAAATCTTCTGGTAAAATTATATGAAATTCCTGAAATTCCATTATTTTCTCTATATTTATTTATTTACATCAGGGAATAACCAGTTGTAATGCAAAACTGAGCTTTGTTCTGAATTCCCCTAAACCCAGAAGGACTTTTTTTTTTTTTTTTTTTTTTTTTTTTTTTTTTTTTTTTTTTTCCCAATTCAGAAATATTCTTTTTAAAGTATCTTTAAAGTTCTGGGATTGTCACACATAACCAGCAACTTACAGGGCTGTTTTGGAGCCTTCATAACTTGTTGTAGCCACACTGCCAAGGATCCTGACAGGATTATTACTCCAACTGTGCTATGTGAATAATGCCTTACAAGCTTATAGCCTGTACCCAATAACTATTTCTCCCAGTATGTAGCTTTTACTACTGAGAATATTCCCTGAGAATTATGTGTGTTTGCAAATATCCATGGGCCTGAGGTCAGGTTAAGACAAGTAATGAACAGCTGAATATAACTTAAACAAAAGTAAGACAGAAAAGGAATACTGAGGTACCACTTTCTCACTTTATGATAAAGCAATATAATAGTTCATATTCAGTCTGAGAATAATAGAGGCACAGATGTTAAATATGTTAATTACTTCCTGAACTGATTCTTTGTCTAAGAGGAGAGCAGTCCCTGACCCATGTTATGGCTTTTTGTTCACTCACCAGCAAAAGCAACTTTTCTAACAAAGTATTACTTAAACAGAGCTGAGGAGAGTAAATGAATGAAATCATTTCTGCAAAAAAATCAGCAGATTTTGAGCTCTTTCTTCATATTACTTTAATGAGACCCAAGTTAACCTCCTAGTCCTTTAACACAATGAATTATCTTCATGTGGTTAAAGACACAAATCAAAAGTGTTGTTTGCTCTCTTTAGCCTTTGCTCTCCTCGCTATATAATCTGCATTACATTTCTACATTGTGAAGAGATATTTTGGAAAATAAAAATTGCTTTTTACACATGGCAAAATTTGTGACACTACGCTGAGCTAAAAAAGTTTAAGTATTGCTCTTTCATATAACTATTAAAATAGCAAATTTTTAGAAGCATTCATTTTTAGTGCATATTTTATTTGCACATGAACTCACACATGCCCATGCTGCATTAAAGAAAAGAATGTTCAAAGAGCAAAAGGTTGCAAAGCTAAGGACTGATATTTATAAAATACCACTATGAAAGTTACCTATGTGTACATGCTCTATTTTCTCTTTATTTGCACAACATCCGTTGTTAAGTTCTGTGTCATTCAATTTAGAGAAAATAGATGGTTCTCAGTTATTGAAAAAAAATGTTCACAACATTTTCTCTAGTTTTCTATTTGATGTATATTGTTTCATTTAACTTATTATAAACTATAAATTAGAGCTAGATACAAATTAAGAGATCAGAATCTGAATAGCTGGATATTTTAAAACAAAAATTTATGTTTTAAAACATTATAATAATTCTGTGAAGTCCAAATATTACAGAAGAGAATGAGACAGATGTCAACATAAAACATTTCCCTTTAATTCATGTCTGACAAATCTATCTTGGGCATTATTTTTCAGCATTTTGCATCAATAAATAGTGGTATAATCTAAACTGATATTACTTTTAAAGGGGTGTTTTCATCTGCTCAGAAAATCTGATCTTTGTATCTCAAATCTGCACCCAGAAAAAAATATACATACAGTTGGAAATCATCTGTGAAAAAATTTGAAATAAGTAATGATTCACCATTGCACAAGAACTTGTAGAATAAGAATCAAAGGAACCTGAACTACTGGAGAAATAATGGAGTTCATTACTATGATATTTTTCTTTGTAGTCCTGTGTGTTACCTGATTTACCATTCTGGAATCTGTTATTTTAAAATTCTCAAGAAAAGAGGTAGAGAACAAACAATCAAAGCCATCTTACATGTTTAACCTTGACTGATACTCATAATGAACCCAAGTAAGTAAGGTAAAGATCCTGTGAAATATTAAGTAATGATTGCACATATAAACTTAGACACAATGAGAATGATTCATACTTACAGCTTGTGGAGTGTCTCTTTTTCAAAAAGTCCTGTGTTAGTATTTCTGCTTTTTCTTAAAGTTTTAAAATATATAAACTGAAAAGGAAAAAAGAATTCTGGATGACTTAGAGTCAAACAGAACCTTCAGTTCTTCAACAACTTCTGAATTTTTCTTCCATGAAGTTATCTAATAGCTTTGTCATTCATGTAAGCAGCTTTCACAAGACCCTGTTTTAATGAGCTCAGCTGTTCTCACAATGAATAAGGAATGATCTTTTTTAGATTGTTTTGAAACAAACTATACCTGCCAGTTTCTAATTTTATGAACTATTGTTTTCATATTTTTGCAAATACAACTGTTCCGTTGTTCTCTTTCTCAGTGTTACACACAATTTTATAATCTTTAGCTCATCCTGATATGAACATTGTGTGTTTCTGATCTGGAAGTATTCCCATCTACCTACTGCTTCACATACAAAGGGTTTTGTTTTTCCATATTTGTTGTTATTCTTGTTGTATGTTATTTCCATATTTTTTGTTATTCTTATATACTAAATGCTCCTTGAGAAGGGAAGACCAGAAATGTACTCATTATTTAATGCATAGGCATACTAAGAATTTGTAACATGGTATTATCATGCTTTCTCCAGTATTCAATGCTATAAGATGCTTAATTCTTCAGTCACTTTCATTTTTACAACTCTGAATAGCTTGGTATCTTTTGAAAACTTTTGTGAGGAGAAAACCTATAGAACTGCAAAAATCTTCAGAAGATGAAGATTAAAAAAAAGTTACATCTTCTACTCTTACCAAGGAATAGACATCCTCATGTTGTATGTCTTCTATCCTTGCAATGAAGTTTCCTCTTTCTCTTTGTGCAGCATGCAGTATTCTAGGAATGATAAAAGAACTGTGAGCATAAATAGTGAAGGGAATGGTGTTAATTTCCTGCAAACATCTGTGCCTGTTCTTATCTTTACTACCATAAGTTCCTCCACTGATTTCAATGGATATCTGCAAATGCTTGAAAAAGTATTCTCCTGGGGACCTCTGCATATTCTGAAATAAAAGTGATAAAATACAGTGTCTAATCCCCCCACTTTTTTTCTTCTTCCTTTTTAATATAAGGGTCTATTGAAAATGATAGTACCCTCTGTATATAATAGTTTCCGGAATGGGAAGAATAGCAGGAACTCCTCATGGGTTTTCTGTATCACAAGGCTTTGTTCCCTTCTGTGTCACCCAGTCAAGGGCCTAAGTTTTTCAAGTACGATTGTATTGGAGTTCTCCAATCCTATAAAAGTGCTAGCCTACTGTATGAATCGATGACCAAAAAAAAAGATGCATACTTACACAGTATAGAAGAACGAAACCATTCAGGGAAACAATATTGAAAAGAAAACATTTCTAGAGCAGACAGCCAATATGTTAAAACAGTTAAATGTAATAGAAACGCAGACACAGTTAGCAGTTTGGTACAGGGCTACGATCTGTTTCTAGTGCAGATTAATTTGAAACTGCAGTAATTATCCAACTGATGTTTAACACACAAAACTCCAACAGAACAGAATTGATGAAATTAAAACCTGTGACTAACATTAAAAAAAAAAAAAAAATGTGGAGGTTTTGTTAGGGAAGAAAAACTGGCTTTGACTTCAGTTTAAAGTTTCCTGTTGATCTTAAGATGATCTTTAGGAAAAAAAAAACAACAAAAAAAGAAGAAATAAGTCCCTCATCTCCACCCCTTTTAAAAAATGGGGAAAGTAGTTAAAGATTTTCATATACTCTCAAATGCACAAAGTAAAGCTTGTCTTTAAGCCTCAAGGACAAATTGAACATCCTGAAGAGTTATTAATACAACACTCAAGGTTACACATTTGAAGAGTGACAGGGAGATTTCTCAGGAGGGTAAGTAAAATTTCTTGTTAGGGTAAGTAAAAAAATGTCCAAGTTATTCTAGTTACCAGAAACCTGATCCTTCTTTATGTACATTCAATGTGAAATTAAACAAAAAAAAACAAACAAGCAGTTTTCCACATTTTTTTTTTCCTTGAAGGATGGAAGATAAGTACAATAAGTCATGCGTGTATTACCTTGACTAGATCAGGGTAAGGTTTTTCATAGAAACCCGAACCAGGCAAGGAGAAATGATGTTCCCCATGTTTCTGCTGGATACAGGTGGAAGCCTATGGCTCCCCAAGTCTAACTTTAACTAACTTTAACTAACCTGGGACTCGGGTGGCTATCAGCTCTGATTATATCTGATTCAGCATATGCTACATTCAGTTTTCTTTTCTTAACCATTCCTACTAGTTACAGAGGCCAGACTCTGATTTTTTTCTAGATCTCATTCTCGTGTTGAGTCTTGGACAGCTAAGAGTCCCGTCTCTGTTTGCATCCATTTGTCTTTTTTTCCACACCACTCATTTGTTTTTCCACATTATGTAATGACTTTCTTCTAGAACACATATTTGTTTTTACCTTGAAGGGTATATGCTGACCTCAGATCATCCATCATAAGGAGTAGTGACTACATATAAAATAGAGTGATGACAGTGGAAAAGTATTGCAAATTGTATGCAAAAGGAAGGGTATTTTGTTCTAAACTTGTAAAGATAAAAGCAGAAATGAATGAACTGTGGGAAGATGATCTCCACTCTGAAACTAGATAAAGATCATATATTAAATAAAGGTTATAAATAGAGGACCATCATTATGTTGGCAGAGTGTCTAGACTGGGCAGGATTTCCCTAAGGACCACCATTAGATCTGTATGAGCTCTGTGCAAGTTTTGAAAGTTATGCTCAACATCAGACTGCAATAACTGTTTAGCTGCTGAAGGAGGAGTAAGTGATAATAGAAAGGGATTTTCCTTTTCTGATGATTGCTAAGTTTACAGCCAAAGCTATTCAGGATATGTGGGTTTTTGGTTTGGTTTGGTGTTTTTTTTAACCTTTATACAGAGAATTTTGGTGTGCTGCTCCACCCCCACATCCTCCAAAGATGAGTTTATATCTACTTTTAAACATTTTCAATATCCTTTTTTTTATGAATAATCTTCATTATTTCATGAACTGAATTGGATAAGATACATTCATTGGATAAGATATTGTTAAGAATTTAATACAAATAGTTAAGGCAGGATTAAATCTCAGACGGTCAAATAGTTAAATTTAGATATCCATGGTAGAAGTAACTATACTAGAGCTAAGTGTTTATTTCAACCTAGTCAAAAGATCTATCAATAGGTTTAATAAATTCCAAACATATTAATCACATCCTAAAGTATAAATCTAATTTGGTGAGTTGAATGGCTCTGCAGAGTGAGTATCTTGACTAGAAGTGGGAATCAGTTTCCTAATCATTGGACATTTAGTGCCTTTTTAGGATCCCTGGAGTATCATACTTGCATAGAAAATAATTATTTGCCTGATGAGCCAGACGATGTTCCACAGGACTTCTGTCAAATCTTTGCAGTCATTTGCAATATTTCACAAGACAAAAAGAGTCTAACATGGCAGTAGATGTTTGTAATGGCACTTTAGATCTTTGAACTCCAGGCTATGGGGGAGGCCAGTCTGAAGGTTAGGGCTTAGGAAGGACAGATTTCTGTCATCAAGATAATGTCAACAAAGACCAATTTTGTTTTGATCTTGTAATTTGCTGTAGCCAACTATAATGAAGATAGATGTTAAAGACTTTGTTTCCTGTATTATTGTGAATATGACTTAAAAAACAAACATAATCATAAGTTCAAGTGCCTTTTAGAAACCCGAAGTTGTTCATGTGTTTATGTTGCTATTAAACTTTTGGCAATATGTCCAGTTTATTATTATTAAATTATATCTCTTTTTCTTCCATCCAAACCAAACCACACTGCAGGAATGGCCAAACCTAAAGCAAATATTAACTTTTGTTTCCTTTGCCTCTCTTCAGTAGGAATTTTAAGCTTTACTTTTCTCACCTTTTCATCATAGTGTAAATTTACCTGAGATATCTGCTTGTAGAAGTCCAATGACTGCCCATTTAAATTCAAGCTCTGAAGATGTGTACCTTTCATTTTAACAAAATAGCTTTTCTTCAGGGTTTCTAAGATCTGTAAATTAATTCAGAGAAACTGAAGGGAAATTCTTTTTACAATTCCAGACTCCTATCCAAATTAAGGCCTTCCTTACACTAAAGTAATTGTAATGTTTGTGAGCACTGCACTAAAAGCTACCTTGAATATGTAACTTTGTTATGGATAAAATAATACTCGGTTGACAAAGTGTTATCCAGCGCAGATGTGGCATTTTGCATGGAGCTGCAGCAAAGGAGAAACACTTATGCTTAATAGAAACTGCTGTGCCACTCAGGAGAGAGTGTTTCAGGAAAGAATGATGAAAATAAATTAGACGCACAGAAAATAATAGGAGAAAATGGGTTGCTTACCTCACAGCGGAGATGAATAAGGGCAGATGTCAGCAAAAATATACACAATGGAAATAATACAGAGAAAGCGTTGTGGAGCAAGAGTTTCTGTTCTTTTTTGTTCTTTTCTTTTTTCTTTTTTTTCTTTAAACAAGATCAATGGGACAATTAGTAAAAGGAAAATAAATTCAATACAGATTAAATACTTTTTTTTTTTTTTCACATTATGTGTCATTATTTTTCCACCTTAAAGTGAAATTGCGATTTAGATTAAAGGGGACTTTAACATGTAGAGGCATGACAAGGTTCGCCTTAGAAGTTCCAATTAATGCAGAATATCACCTGTCTTACCTAAAAACAATTTCTAGCAAATAGGGAATTCAAACATGAATGCCAGGAGTGATGAGAAAGTGGATTATTCCACCTCAGTTGACCATAGCGATCCCTGTATCTTCATTAGAAAAATCTAATTCAGGTTACTTCATTATATAATATTGTGGCTTAAACCTGGGTTTCATTCACATAGATATTTGTATAAGAACGTAAGAGGTGAAAATAGAATATATTTCCTCAGTATTAGCAAGGTTACTATCAGAGATTTACCTGTTTATCACACAGCTGTATTATTATATATTTTATTTTTAAGTGTTTTCTTCATATCAATTTTATGTGAGTGCATTCTATAGATCAGATTGTGGAGCTTGTATGAATAGAAAACAAATGCAATTTCAGGTAATTTAAAATAATCTGCATTTATTTCTTCAAAAGCATATTTTTCCTTTTTTATTTCTTTTTATAAGCTTTTTTTTAACAATCAAGCAATAATAAATGACAAACATCAACAATGCCAACATACATTATGCACAGTCAAAAGCTAAGCTAAATGTTTTAGTATCTTATGTTGTTATAAAATGCAAATAGGTAAGAATTTGAAGTTTGAAATAATTCCTGCAACTTTGCTTTTTGCTAATGTAAAAATATATAGCAATTAGGAGTAGAAGTAACTGAAAGGGTAAAAAGATCCAGTCAGAGAAGACTCCAGTAATACTAAGGCAAATTTAAACAAAGTTAAGGACTAGTATTGTTTAGTAATCAAATCTTTCTCTAAAACTTAGTCATATCTTATGTGACTAAAATATATAATCACTGAAGAATTTATTCTGATTCTCAGAAACTTCTGAAAGCTAATGGAGCTTCACAAAATGACTAATTTTTTTCCTCTCTCCAAACTCTATTCTAATAATACAGATCCTCTGGCATAGTTTTCAGATAGAAACAAAACAAAACAAAACTTCTAATACCATAATCACTCTTCTTTTTCATTACAGAAGGAGAGTGGGATGGAGTATCAGTGAGATTTAGTGAGTTTTTTTTTTTTTTTTTTTTTCCCTTATTCATGGTCTACATTCGTCTCTGGGCTTTCTGACTTGCTTCTTTTGCCATTTAAGAAAGTGAAAGAGGGTTTAATGCAGCAGAATATCAGCTGATTAACTACCTAATCATCATCTAAAATGCATTAAATAAAAATGGGATCCTGATATATATATATATATAATTTGTAAAACAAGTAAATATCAGCCTTTATGAGCAGTACCAAAGCTTTTCTAAAACAATTATATGTCTACATTTTAAATGTTGTAATTTGTCAGTGTGAAGTGCTTACAGAGTAGAAAGAAACTCACCATAACTTTCTCCAAAGAGGAATTTAAAAAATGATTTTGTCCTCTGTTCAGCCAAAGAGTGGGAAATGTCTCTTCTCATTTCTGACAATAGCATAAAATACATGACAATAAGTTGAAGACAAAATGATCCCAGAGTCTTAGTTAGCATACATATCAGGTATTAGGTAAAATATTATTTCTGCAATGTTTTAATTATCTAAGTTCCAATTTCCCTGTCCTAAGACAATGAAAAAAATTATTATTGGTAATCTTGAAGGCTACTACCATATTATTAAGATATATTTCTTTCATGCATTTCGCAGAATCGCAGAATGCTTAAGGTTGGAAGGGACCTCTAGAGATCATCTAGTCCAACTCCCCTGCACACGCAGGGTCACCTAGAGCACGGGGCTCAGGACTGTGTCCAAGCGGGTTTGGAAGGTCTCCAGAGAAGGAGACTCCACAACCTCTCTGGGCAGTCTCTTCCAGTGCTCTGTCACCCTCACTGTCAAGAAATATTTCCTTCACTTATCTTAAATGTATATATAAATATATATATAAAGTATATATATAAGTATATATGTATATATATAACAAGGTTCAGTTCATTCTTATCATGCTTTGTTGACCTCTTGCCATTTCTATTTTGCACATTCACATCTTGAATGTGTGAACATGTACAAAAATTTAATTTGAAGTTTCATAAACAGCTTGGGCACTGCCAGTGCTGCCTGCAAACTGAAAGAACTATATTACACAGCATAATTGACTTAAACTAAATGAAACACAATTGGATTTGCCTTACTGAGTTTATGTAAACTACTTAAATTTACCTAAATCTTGGTAATTACAATATGGCACATTTTGAAGTAGAGAAATTAAATCTGCTTCACAGATGCCATTTATTTTAGATTTTGCATTTTTCTTTATCCTCTAATTTGTTCTTTTGAACCATGGTGTTTTACAAACATGATTACATGCTGTTGGAGTCAGTTTATGAAAAAAAACCACTCCCCAAATAAAAGAGGAAATAGGAACCACTTTGCACATTGTACGGTTGATACTGAAATTAAGTAAAACAATCAAGTAGCCAGGTAACAGGACGATAATATTTGAAAGAGTAACTAGATGTAAATAAACCTAAACCTGATAACAACCTTTTAATGCATTTTTCCTACAGTATACTGCACTGATGGATACATTTAAAACAATATCTTCTTTCTCCATTAAATAGAATTTGATATTTTTATTCTATATAACAGCTATAGTTGTTGACTATAATACCGCTATTTTCCAAATAGTTTTTTATATAAATTTTGAAAATAAAAAGGTGCCACACTCCTCCTTTACTTTATGGTATCTATATTCTTATATTTAAAGGACATCATGTACCCCTCAGCAGCTATGAAAATCAAACTGTTAAATATAAGTGATATAATGTGTAGCCCTTTATTTGACATGCCAAGTTATTCTCATACTCTGAAATGTTTTTCCTGCGTGTTCCTTTTTATTTTTTTCAGTTCTCTTTATTTTCTTTTTATGTATCTTTGTCTCTGATCACTTTTTTAAAATTGAAAAGCCTTATTTTCATCACTTTTCTGAAAGCAGACAAATTTTAGATTGTTCTGATTCTTTTGTTCTTCCAAATAGTAGAGATTTTGCTTCTACTTGGCAAAAAGAAAAAGAAATAAACGACTATTTTCAATTTGATAGCTTGAGAACATGGATTGTTTGTAGACTATAGCTAAAGGTAAATAGTATTTTAAAGAACCAAAATTTTTCCTGAACTTGCGGCATTACCTGGAAGGAAAGAGGAGGTCAATGAAGAACAGTGACCTTCACGATACTACGTGCTTTGTACAGCCTTTCCAGATGAAAAGGTTCCTTTAAGTGAATCATGTAATGGTTTGCTTGACTTTGTTTATTATTTATGCTTGGATTACATTCTTCTGATTGCTTACATTTATAGATCTAACCATTATTATGTTGTTTTTAAGGATTTACTATTCATTCATCTGAAGATTTTGAGAAAATTGATATACTATAAATGAACACCTGTTCTTCTTTTATAATTGAGCTATGTTTGGATTACCACTGGATCAGCCACTTATTTACCAGCAGCTGGCTAATTATCTCACTCAAAGCCCATCTTTTGCATCTTAAAACTTCATTGTTTCTAACTTCAGGACTTTTTCTAAAACTTAGTAAGAAACTTTACATTGGTTTGTATTACTCTAGAATGGGCTGATTTCTAGGAAAACATGCTTATATATGGCTTGCATGCAAATAAAACTTTTCATAAATTGAAAATAAAAGAATAGTAGGGATGATTAACTGTAAGAAAATATTCTGAATTACTGGCATATCTAACATAAAGGCAAAATTTAAGCTCACAAGGAATGTTTGAAAGATGAGATTTAAAGATGCATGTTAAATTTTGGACCTGTGATCCACATGGGGAAAACTGGCTCATATAATACTCAAAGTCCAAAATATGTCCTTTCTGAGCCAAAATATTATGTACAATTAATTTCATTTGGAATCTCATTTTGCTTAGAAATGCATAACAATTATATTTTTATTGTTGTTGCTAACAGCACTGAGACTTAAAAAACAATTGTCAATAAACCTGTCTGTGAAGAAGGAATACTACTGTGCACTTGGAAGAAAGAAAAACAGCTTTAGATCATGCCAGCAAATCAAAATTGGCACAGTTCATCTAAAGCTGTATAGAAGATGAATTTGAAAATAGAATACACAAACTACAGCAGGGATTAAGAGACATTTTTGAATCACTTTCAAGGTGACCTTTGCATCAGCTGGAATTCTGATGGCCTTAACAGGTCTTATTCTTCTGTTGTTTCTCATTCAAAGTAATGCCCCAGTGAGCTAAAATCACATAAGTCATTGTGAGACATAAATGGAGGGAGAAAGGATCACCTGCTTGAATAGCAAAAAAGAGACCTAGTAAGATATTTGCAGTTATTATCAGTAATATTGCTGAGATGTTGTTCTCATGGAATTTGATACAGTGTTGTGCAAACTCTCTTACAGGGACAAGAGAGAGGAAAATGTAAAAGTAAAACTCCATTTTCACCTGCTTTCCACTGGCACACGAGTCTCTTAGCCACACAGGGATGATAAGTTGCCAAATGGTGTCAAGCTGTGGATGTTGAAGACTACTCTTAAAACACAACATAACATTCCCCTTTTCTAGATGGACCTTAATGGCAACGAAGGAAGGTTAATTACATATACTAAAAACACTTTAAAATTAGTTAATAAAAGCATCTAGTATAGTGCATACATTTAACCAGATTATATCAAGGAACCTAACTGCAGTAACATTATGAAAAAATAGTTTCTCTGCTATGTTAGAAAAATAATCCATATAGCTTTCTGTGGACATTTGTGGATTTATGGGAGGACAAAAATCTTTTGCATTGTTCTGACTACCACCAGCCATCTTGATGCATGCTGCTGCATCATACTATAAGCAAATAGCTGTGTAGTGACCTATTCCTCCACAAACACATATCCAGATTGTCTGCATACTTATAAACAATTAGATAATTTATATCTGTAAAAAATCTGATTTAACTTTAATATCTATCCAAAGGAATAAATACAGTGGTTAGGGAGAGAATATAGAAAAGTTTAAGTATACCCAGAAAATCAGGAGCAGTAGTTTAACAACACGTTTGAGACCTCCCCCTTCTATGACCAATTTTTTAAGGGCTACAGATCCATGACTGTTGTAGCTCCATTTGCGTAATGAATTCCCCAAAGTTTTAAATTAACCATCATATCACCGATCTGCTTCTATAGAAATTATTTCTTTCTTTGTTCTTTTTTTTTTTTTTTTTTTTTTTTTAATAATTTGACTATTAAAGATGCATAATGACTTTAGGTAACTTCACAACCTATTTTGACAATGAATGAAAACTGTAAGGGACATTCTTGGGAACTGGGGACATTCCTTAAAGCCAATTAGTAAAATCTATAACTGGAATTAATTTCACAGAAGAATGAGCACTATATGTTCTAATGTTAAATATTGATAATGGAAGAAGACATAATGATTTTTATACCTCTAGGTATACAGCACTAGGATAACATGAATTTCAAGTAATCTTTGACAAAGAAAATATGCTGTTAAGTAATCTAACTGCCATCAGAATGAGAAAAGTAAATATGTGAACATGCTGATAGTGATTTCCCACAGCCTGATCCTTTATGGATGAACCAGTTCTATTCCAGACTGATTAGTCTGTCATTCACGAGGGCCTATCTTGTCTGCTGCTGTCACGCTTAGTCTTTGACATTAACAATAAGATTAGCACCAGCTCTGACTGTCACAACTCCAGTCAGAGCCTAGAAAGATACCAGAGAGCTTGCTTTGGTACAATTAAACTTAAAGACAGAACTTTGAATCTGTGCCTCTAGGCAATGATTCTCCTAGGTCGAGGGAAGAATATTAAATCCCATCTGGTAAGGGGAAAATAAGTCATATTGCTTAAATCCTGGAGATATATAAATAAATTGCATAATTGATCACAACATATGATTATATATGATGATTAAAATGTATAAAAATGTCTATTTCCGTTTAACAAAATTGTTTTTCTTGAATTTACCAGTGTGTAGAGCTCCCTCCTTATGATTCATATACATGCAAATTATATAGAAAATTTGTGCATGTGTAAATTTTCATTGTAGTGTTAGGAAACTGTCAACAGGTACCTTTAGTTACTCCCTAAACTTACACACAGAATCTACCTTCAAGCATGTCTGCTTTAGGAAGGCAAATTCAAATGCACAACTGCAAGTAAAATGCACCTATAGCAAAGACACAATGCAAGATTAGATGTTGGAAGATGTCTTGAAAAGGTCAGGTGATGTGGCATTGAAAATTCTGGCAGCTGGTTTTCAAATGAGGGGAAGGAACGAAAAATGTTAAATATAGTCTGCAATATATGTTGCCTGACAAATTTTCCATCATAAATCCTATTTCAGACATGGCAAAATTTGACTTTAAAAATGTTGTACATTTGCCCTTTGACTTAAAGAGAATTTCACCTTTATCCAGTGATAGGAAATCAAATAAAATAGTTGTTTTTGGATTATTCTAGGCTTTTTGCTTACTTCTTAAATTAGAACAAGTATATGAATAGCTAATGTTCCATTATTGGTCTAACTTGACTTTTTTTTTCAGTGTTCATGGAGTTATGTTTTTTTTTTTTTTTGACAAAACAATAATTTAATTCTTTTTCTTTTCACAGATACCCAGTTCTTATGCTAAGACATAACGTCACCAAATGTGATGTTTCCTTCATTCTCAAAGTAAAGATTATAATGACATCTTAAACTGTCTCTGTATGAGCAGGGGGGTTGGATTAGATGATCTCTGGAGGTACCTTCCAACCTCAACCATTCTGTGATTCTGTGATTCTGTGATCTGAATGCCTTCATTCAAGTCTAATAATAAATAATGAATTATTTCTCAACCAGCATTAATATAATTTCTTACGTTCTAAAAAGTGGTACCTGAGTGAGAAGAGTGTTCCCTTATGGCAGAGCAATTTTTTTTGCCTATGAAATATTTCGCTTTGCAAACTTTCTTCTCATTATAGTAGCTTATTAGTAGTCCAACATCACAAATTTCTATCCCTAATCTCCAAATCTTGAAATAACAATTTTCAAAGCTTAAAATTTACATCTTTTTCTAATCTAAATATTAAGCAAAATTCTCACACTTCTCAGAGAACTGTTTTATATGGTAGGACAGAAATACTGCATTGGTATTCTTATGTCAAATACTGAGGGATTGGGGTAAACTTGAATGAAAATAAAATTTTAAACTAGTGTCTGAAAATGTTAAGATGTTCAGGAAAGTTCAAGTAGCATCTTTGATTTCTGAATTTTCACTAGTGCTATTTCTGATTAAATATTTAATCATTTTCTCCCATGAAGCTTCACTGAAATAGGTTTTTCTTTGTTTTCTTTTGTTTTCCCCTTCAACTACAAGACTGTTATTCATTTACATATTTTACCTCTTAATCAGATATCCTTATTTCTTGCTGTTACTCTTGTAAAACTCTTACTCAGAGAAGACTCTGAGTTTACTCTTGCTGTTTCTATGGAGGAAATGCACCAAACTGATCAGATTTTTTTTTTTTTTTTTCAATAGAAAGAGAGATAAAATAAGAAAAGACAGTAACGTAGGAAAAGCCACATAAAGTAAGTTCTATTACTATCCCTGAGATTTCTTTTCAAGCAAAATTTTAAAGATTTCCAGAAATTATTTTTTTAACAGGTTAAAAATGCTTTTCTCATTAATAAGAAAAAAATGTTATCATTTGACTACAAATGAACTCTTGAACTTGACTCATTGCTATGTGCTAAGAAACTAGAATAATTATACTTTTACTGAAAGTTTTTCTGAAAGCTATAGGCTTTCAAATCCCACAAGTGGTACCTCATTTACAAGCTGATAGCCTCTAATTATAGTATATCACTTCTTAAGAAACTTAACTTTCTTGAAGCATAAAAACAATTTTTCCAAGGAAAATGGAAAGATAGTCTTTAAACATGAAAAATCAATAGTGCGGTTTAAAAGAAAGGTAGGTAGCAGAAATGAAATGTAGTTTTAGGCAAGAAGCAAGTCTGATGAAAGTCTTTCAAGTGAAAACATTCAGTTAAGTCCTAACAATATTCTCATCATGTCAACTTCAGTAAACATACATACCCATCACTTTCATCATGTAACCAACGTGAGATATCATTCTGATTCACTGTAAGCAGCTATCTACTCTTACTCAGTTATATGTCTGACTTCTAATGCATCACTTCTTTGTTGTGACAAGTGTATTAAACATATTAAGCAATTAAATTCCTTATGCCTACATAATCCTTTAAGCTTTGGCTTAAATGTAGGTCTTTAAAAGGTCATGAAGTTAAAGTTTCTTAAGAGAGCGCAATACCTGAAAACCTGAGTATGTTTCTCAGAGAGCTTTGGAATAGAATCATAGCATCATAGAGTCCTTAAGGTTGGAAGGGACCTTTAGAGATCATCTAGTCCAACCCCATTTCACACACAGGGTCACCTAGAGCATGGGGCACAGGACTGCGTCCAAGTGGGTTTTGAAGATCTCCACAGAAGGAGACTCCACAACCTCTCTTGGCAACCTCACTATTAAGAATCTTTTCCTTAAGTTCCTGAGGAACTTTTGATGCTTCAGTTTGTGGCCGTTTCCTTCCCCTTCATTTCAAGGGGACATGTTGTTCCCAAGCTGTTGTCAATAGTAATATATTAACTATTATTATATTTAAACCTGTTACATTGTTATTTTATTTTCCTTGTTACCGTCTTCTTTTGTATAAATTTAAGGAAACCTGTGAGCTCTGGGTTTGCACTAGCAATATCAGATATAGGCCTGGAAAGCTTTGGCTTTCCCATTTCTTAAGAATTCTTTTCTCATGTATAGAAGAAAAGCACAAAAGTGTTATTAATTATTATCTCAAAAAATAGTTAAAATCAGTGGCCACCACTGAAAAGAGGTTGGCCCCATCCTCCTCACTGCCTCCCTTGAGGTACTTAGAGACACTGATCAGCTACCCTCTCAGTCTCAGGCTTTAAGCTGAACAGGACAAGCTCTCTCAGCCTTTCCTTAGGGCAGATGCTCCAGGCTCCAGACCATCCTCGTAGCCCTGCGCTGGACTCTCTCCAGCAGCTCCACATCCCTCTTGTACTGGGGAGCCCAGAACTGGACACAGTACTCCAGGTGTGGCCTCTCCAAGGCTGAGTAGAGGGGCAGGATCACCTCCCTCCACCTGCTGGAGATGCTCTTCCTAATACACCCCAGGATCCCATTGACCTTCTTGGTCATGAGGGCGCATTGCTGCCTCATGGTCAACTTGTCATCCACAATGACACCCAGGTCCCTCTCTGCAGTACTGCTCTCCAGAAGGTCAGTCCCCAGCCTGTCTGGGGTTATTTTTCCCCAAGCGCAGGACCTTGCACCTGCCCTTGTTGAATTTCATAAAGTTTCTCACTGGCAACGTGTCCAATCTGTCCAGGTCCCTATGCATGGCAGTGCAGCCCTCTGGAGTATCAGCTAATCCTCCCAGTTTGGTATCTTCAGCAAACTTGCTGAGGGAGCACTCTGTGCCTTCATCTACGTCATTGATGAATAAACTGAACAGGACTGGGATGAGGACTGACCCCTGGGGGACACCACTAACTACAGGCCTCCAGCTAGACTCTGTGCTGCTGACCATCATCTTCTGGGCTCTGCCATCCACTGTCTTGAGAAATGGTGGTTCTTAAATCACCTCACCATCCACTCATCTAACCCACACTTCTGGAGCTTGCCCAGGAGGATGCTGTGAGGGACAATGTCAAAAGCCTTGAATAGCTAGTTCTTTGACACTGTGCAGATGTTCTCACTAAATGTTCTCATCACAAAGTGGCAGTTATGATCTTTTTACCTCTTTTGCTTTATTTGTGAAAAATTGCTAAAGTCTCTTAACCCGTACATTGGGATAGCAATTTCTGCCTGTTAGTGAAAGTCACTGTTATACATGCTGACTTTTATGATGAGTTCAATGCTATCACTGTGATTTAGACCTGGTAGCAAGAATGAAGCTGTCCTGCTGTGGAAACTTAGCACGGGGATACCTAGTTATTCAAAAATATATAGGGATAAAAAGAATGTTAACAGACTGAGTTCAGCCATGATGGAAATATTTCAAAGCCTAGAGAGTAATAGATTCTTAGATAAATCAATGCTTATAGGAAAAGCAGGAGAAGGTTTTAAGTATTAATACTTTTAGATTTAGATGCCTAAGTTTTATATGCCCCAGGCATTCAAATTCTTCAGTGAAGTTATAGCTTAAAAAGCAAACTCAAGATATTTTGGAACCCTGTATTCAAGAATACGTATGGTAAATATCTGCTCTAAGGCCCAGAGAGTGGTCTGTGAAGTTTATAATACTTTCAGCAGAAGGCTGCATTAGACCCAGAGACCCCTTCCAACATAGTTATTTTGAGATTCAATTAATATTACAGTAATCATACATGTTGAGCTTAATCACATTTGTCCAAAGTGGAGTGAGAGTATATGGGTGGCAGAAGAAACTTATACTTTTCTACTATAGGTAGAAAAGGCCTTTCAGCCAAAAGACCGGCTTTATGCAGCTTTATTTGGCTTTATATGAAGAAGAGTTTGGTCTTAATGTATGATCAGTCTTAAATATAGTCTTTAATAAGCAGGATTAATGACAGGAATTTGACTCTTCCTCCTTCCTAACCTTATTTTCTTCTCAAGACTTATTTACTTGTTAATATGAATCATAATGTACCAGCATGCTCTGTGAAAGAGGGGAACAGATTTTGAAGCATAGACTGAGCAAATAATCATTGAAGAAAGGCTTTTTGAGTAATTTTACAAAATGTCACCAAACTTTTGTCAATATAGCAGCTGCAAATCAATTATGTTCAATATTTAACTAAGCAAAATCTTAATATAACCTTTGTAGCAATTGATGGGACAGTGTAAAAGAAAAGTTTCAGCAGACGCATACAAAATTTTAACTATAGGAAATTAAAATGCTAAAGGGGCAAGCAGAAAAGATGAAATTAAAATTATTATAGATGTAGAAGAAAAGGTTTCTGAATGATTCCCTTAGTTTAGCATTCCAAATATTTTATACTAGCGCATTTGTGCAGTAGTAGAATGTTTAAAGACTTCTGCAACACATAAATGAGTGTAAATCAAAAATCCAAAAATCCTATTCCAGTGGAATTTATATCGCGTGGGCATTACTCTAATTGCTGCAGAAATTGATTATTTCTAGCCTATACTTTTTATTCCTAAATATACAATCATTTGTAGCAATCTACACTTCTAATGTAATATAAATAAAGCCATACTTTAGTTATTAAAGTGCCATAGTCATACTGTATGTAAAATCAAAATTCTATTATTTTGGTTGCATTTTAATTAGTATTTTAAAATATTCACAGGTTACTTCACTAGGTTTCAGTGTGATGGATGGTTGCACAAGAAAATCACTAGAAAAAGAAGGTTCTTGGGAAAATATTTAGATTTCTTTCTAAATTCGCCAAAGAAATCTAAAGACAAGATTTGATACTAAGAGTCATATTTTCAAAAGTAGCTTGTAGGGTTTGGCTGTGTGAAATTAAAAGTATATTTATTGAATTAATCCAGTACAGGAAGGATTGGTATTGTTTTTAACGGACATGAACGACTGAATTACATTTCCATTGTTTAACAACTTCACAAAATATTCTATAAATAATTTAAGACTCTATTAATCCAACTTTTCCCATGCTTAAAATAGATTTCCCACAGAAACATAAATACGGTGACACAAACCTCCTGTGGTGCAGGAAGTGAAAGCTCCCCAGGGTCAGATGGAGAGGATTTTAATTACATGAGTGTTTTATCTCTTATTCCTGAATTAAATCTCATAAAAGTTGTGAAAAGCAAAAACTGATGGAAGTGCAGCACTTCATTAACAGTACTAATGCACTACTGTTTGTATTGTGATTCTACTATCAAAAAAGTCCAATCATGGACTGAAATCTCATAGGGTTTATCTATTTAAAAACAAAGAGTAAGAAAAAACATCAACAAAAGTCAAGAAGCACCTAAACTTGTAGGCAGATGGCAGAACACCAATCAACTGAAATCAGTTTCCTCAGAAACAAAGAAAGATGGCTTCCTAGTGCTTCCATTTTTCCTGGCTCTAAACAATCACAGCAACTGCAGAGAGAATTTAAAGGAAGACTGGGAATAAGCTTGTCCATACTTGCAGAATACTATTTTTGATTATGAAGGAACACAGCCTCTGCCTTATTTGAAATAGTGAACACATCACTTGGATGCTTAATATTAAGATTAAGCTTTTCTATTCTTTAAGAACCAGATAGCACGAATGTCATTCATTTACAATTACCTAACAAATTTACAGACTTTTGAAAACCATGAAGGTCCTTCATCATTTGGAACCTAAATAAATTTAACCTTCCTCCTAAATATCTCTCCCAAGAAATACAAATAATGCTTTTTGCAATGTTCTGTCCTTGTCTTCACTATCTATCCATAAAAGTAATGAGAAAGGTATACAGGAGTTTGATATCATGATTTTTTTTCTCATCGCATATGCCTAGTACAAAATCCTTTACTATTAAAAATTACAATTAAATTACATACGCACATGTGCTCATGTGTTCATTCCCAAAACCTAATATTTAGCAATGTCAGAGAAGACCTCACACAATAATAGTCGGGAAGATTTTTACCTCTTTAAATATATTCTCTAGTCCCAACTAGTTTTTATTTTGCCTCACACACCTTATGTGTACAAGGCCTTTCTGGTAGACTAGAAATATGGTAGCATAACTACATTTCATAGATGATCAAGGTCTGTTATGAGGAACAGTATCAGATTCAAAGTACATACACTCTTTCTATTTTGTATGAGTCATTAAAGAATTCTAGTAGGCATAATTCACCTTTCAAAAATCATTACTAGCTTCTCCCTAATGTATTCAGTTAATCTAAGTTCTTTATGGCTCTACCATTAATGGATTTCTTGTTTTCTTTTGTTTTAGAGCACTTTCTCTTAACACTTGGGTAGAGTATACTAGACAATAATTTCTTGGATCATCTTTAGCACCTCTTTAAAAAGAAGTACAAGGTTGTCAACCCTCTAGCTCTCTGGTTTAATAGCTTTTCAATGATGAAGTGCCTTATCCTGATGCTTTTGTCAGGGGTTGAAGTCCCATTAAATTCAGAAGCAGAGGATACAATTTTAATTGCACTATTCCTACTAACACAGCTTATTTGTTCTTTGATTCTTCTGAGATTCTTCAGCAAATGCCATCTGTGTTTGGTGATTTATTTTCACTTCATTTCTCACAATACAACATCTGACAACCTTGTGATATTTGCACTTAGCTCCAGATAAAGTCTTTTGTTTTCAAAAGCGCATGAATTGATTTGTGTTCAATTACAGAATAAATCTCTTGTTTGTGAGAAAAAAAAATGGCCTAAATCATGGTTCAGATGGATTCCCAGAGTAGACCAAATTCAAACATTCAGCACACTGAAATAAAGGAGGATAATTTAGGAGATGAAATTAATATTTCTTAAAAAGCAGTATAGTTGCCAGCTTTTCATGTCATGTATTCTACTGAGTAGAATATGAGTGACTAGACAGTGGCTACATTGATACTGCTATGTGTATTAACTCCAGATTAAAAAAAAAAAAAAAAAAAAAAGTAGAAAAGCAGAAAGTTTATTTTATATTTTTACTGCACAATATTTGGTCTAGATCTCCTTTGGGCTTTGTCTGATGCCTTTTCTAGCGTTTTCATGATTGCCATTTTGTCTTTATGGGGTACTTTTGGTTTGGCTGCTTTATTTTGCAGTTTTTAAAATAATGTGAAGGCAGGTTTACAGCTGACAGAGTTACCATATCATAATAACTTGAAATGGAGAATATATATTACTGATCTGGCATAGGAAAATTAAAGGAACTTGGACTACTTTCTTATTATAAGGCAACTGTCATTTAAATAAAAAACAGGTTTTATTTTGGAGGTAGTGAGCTGATCTATATAAAAATTGCATTGAACTAGAATTTATGCCATGCGCACAATCAGTAAAAACAAAGAAACAAATGAAAAACTACCTGGGAGTGAGATGAAGACCTATGCTACCTGACAGCGTAAATGTACCCACAGTCTGTGGCATAAGTCATCCCCTTCATCAAGGCTTCTGCAGATTTTAGTCTGTTTTCATTGGAATTTTGCTAGATGTAGAGCTGTGAAAGTAAATGAATAGAGACTTGATTTTGCAGGCAACCTGACAAGCATATATTTTAGAGGATCAGGTGCTGAAAACAAAGCAGGGTAATGACAGTACATTACTGGCAGTAAACAAAGAACAGGTGGGTCTTGGAACTGGTTCATGAGGTCATGCTGGAAACTTGTAAATGCAGTCACAACAGAGTCTTCTAGAACTTTTTCAGATGTACATACAAGGAATTATTTATTTAAATAACATTTGCACATTGATCTACCCAACAACTATTGAGTTAATCAAATAAACATAACTATAAAGAAAAAAAAAAACTTCCCAAGCAGATTTTTTTCCCCATTCCAACAGATTGACTCTGACATTTTGCAAGAATCAGTAAAAATCTATCTGCATTAAAGATACAGCCACCTGCATCTACAAGGGATGACTAAAACAACAAAACAAACCAAAAAGAATCACCGAGTCTGGGACCTAGCAAGAGCCTATTATTGTTTGTTGTGCATTTTATGTCTTGTTAGCATATTAATGTGGGAATTTGACATTATTTATATAACATAGATAGACAGTTTAGATAAATCTGTACACTGATTTGGAACTATCATGAAAATCTGCAATGATTTTTGTGGAAATAAGCAAGAAATAAGGAGTCTGGCACTGTTAGAGACATACTTTCTCAAGTTTGTCACATATTACATTAATAACTCTGAGCAGTACAAGGAAGGTAATTTTACAGAGTCTTTGCTGCTGAACCTACAAAAGAGTTTCACATCGTATTTTAATAAGTCTCCTCAGAGAAGTAGCTGCTCTTGAAGGTACATGATGTGTTCCTTTATCTCTGATACACTCTTCTTTCCTTGGAAAAATGCAAGTAATAATTCTGGTGTGAACAATAAACCCTCAGACAAATATTTGGGGGTTGAATTTTATTTGCATCAAGATCGGAACCTTATTTTATTTTGCTAAACCTTATTTCTGTGCACATTTATACAAAACGACGAACTACTCCCAAAGATCTTAAAATTTACAGAAGTTGCAGGTTGATACAACAGATACATACATCTTACTGAAACAGTTACAAATAGTCTAATAAGCAGAGGTCACTGTATTGTCACTGCATAGCTACTCATCTGCATACCTGTGAATGCATGTGCAAGGTTTTTAAACAATTTTAACTTAGTATTAAGGAAAAATCTTTAAAAACCTAAGGAAAGAAAAGCATAATGATCTCGTACACCTTTACAGAGAGATGAGAAGGGAATGATACAGAAATATGAAGGCATGGAAGAGAAGGTAAAAGTTGTGTTATTGCTGGTGTGTCAGGAATTGTCAATGGCTTACTAGTATACCTGCGTTAAAAGGAAAGAAATGTGAATGGCACAAGGGATGATAATCTTGTCTCTGGAAAGAATATAATTTATTTAAGTTATTTAAGTTTTGTCTCACTTCTATTCAGTAAGGAAATACCATAAAAAAAAAAAAAAATCAACCTTCATTTACTGAAAAAAATCAAAAATTCTTCATCTCGTATATTTTACATATTGTTTTTTTTCCTACCAGAATATGCTTCAGGGCTATAGCTTAAAAGAAAATAGAACCAAAATAATGACTCATTTTATCTTACAAGTCTCAGCTAAACCAAAGTTTTCTTAACAGAAATGTGATGTTTCACGTCCTGTGTGTGTGAATCTGATCTAAGTAAACATACAAAAATCACCTTGAACTGCATGGTATATTTTTGTGATTTAGGAACTATTTCCACGGTAGTTTCTGAGTGAAAGAAACAAATCCTCGGATAAACTTAGTAAGATATTTCTGCTGTTTTGATGCCTACTGGAGAATTATCTATCCGGTTGCAAACAACAAAATAAAATTGGCTTCTTTAGCCCTTCTCTGTTAGAATTCTTTAATTTCAGCTTAATCTAATTTGCATATATTATTTTTATCTTTTATACACAGCAGCCAAATGGCAGCACTGCACAAGCCAGTCTAAGAACCTTTTATTACATTACTGTGTAATTTCTTATTTACTATGCTTGCTAAATTATATTTTTGAACAAAATTGTCAGCTATTCTCTCAATTGACCAGAGTGTTGTATTTTTAATGATTGGAGCTGGAAACAGCTGGAAGACATTGTTTTAAACATAGCCTTAACTTTGTGTGCATGACAAGTAAATGGCTGTGTTGACTGGTAGATGAACGAGATTGAAGGTGATAAGGAATAACAAGATACTGACACAAATGCCCTGAAGACATATAGTCAGGGAAGCTAAGTTAGAGTCCTCATATAAAGAATTTGCTTCAGGAAAGAAAAAAAAAAAAATGTATATCCAGAATATTTATATAGTGCTCTGTACTGACAGCTGAGTGATATGGAAAGTCAAACAGATTCCAGTTTGAAGGAGCTAGAAATTAAAAATAATCACAAGGTATGTGTGTGTGGGACGGCAGGGGGTAGCAGTGTGGTGTGAAGGAGGAGGGGAGATCTTTCAGATGAACACTCCAGATGGTAACAGAGCATCCCAAAATGTTCATCATGTAGGTGCATTACATAAAAGTATACACCTGGCCTTATTTGTGAGATTGGGTGACAGCTCAATATTCATGATGGTGAATCTATCTCCTATTGTTATCATTCTATAATTTCATTATGAGATTATAGACTATTCAACAAACAGAATTTGGTGAGGATCACAGAATTGCTTTTGAAGTATACTAGAAAGTATGCTAGAAAATTTGTGACTCCAGTATTTTTCTATTAATTTTTCTGAGTTACCAACAAGTCACAGATAAGTAGAAGGAAGCACCTCTATTCCATACAACTATTTTATCACCCGTGATCAAAAGAAAAAAAAAACCCTCTTGCTACCTTAACTTTTAACCATAAATATAAGAATATAAATATATTTGATGATTTATTCATTTTAGATTATTAGAATCCTTGATTCTAATGCAGAAAAGAAGGAAAAAAAAAAAAAAAAAAAGGGAAATCTACTTGGAGTTGAGAGTTGGAGTTAAATATGTTGTTCACATTTTATATCTGTAAGCATATATTTCACTTTCATCTCATGACTTGGACATCTCTAAGGCAAGCTACTTATTGTTAAGCACTTGAATTTTTAAATACAAACTATTTATACAAGCCTTAATTAGCACCAGTTATTCTATCATCTCTTCTGTGTCTTCTTTTTCTCAAACTTACAGAATGAGACATTGCCAAATACAACTAAATCCTGCTAATGTACAAATCCCTTGTATCTTAGAAAGGTCATGTGTACTTATTATATGCTTCATACTTTAATTTTTCATCTTAACATAAATGTTTTTTTCTTATAGAAAGTAGACTACTTTTTTAAAAAAAAATACTGTGCACAGTGAAATGTTTTAATAAAAAACAGTGAAATTCTGTTTGCAGCTCTTCACAAGATTTCATGTGTGAAAAAGAACTTTTCATGGAAAATAGTCATGCAAGCGAACTTAGAAAAGATAGTTTGCCTGTGTTAGGAATTTCTAATACCTGCCTCACTTTCACATGAAGCATCAAGTTTATTGAAATATATTTATATAGATTTCTGGCTATGGCCAAATTTCTTAAATGTTTAATAACTTAAAACTTTGTAAAACAGATTACATGAGATCTCATGTGATCTCATGTAAATGTATACATATCAATACTATAATTATCTGTATCTGAGCTGGGCACCCTGGATTCATGTGATAGTCAATGAAGAGAAATATGTACTTTTCATATGTGATTCATCTGGCCTATTTTAGATGTCTACTTTAGAATGACATGAATCACCCTCTACAAATTGCCTGATCCTTTCCATTGGCTATAAAGGAAAATTCAACTGACCTTCCTACCTAATTCACTTGTTCCAGTTTGAATTTCTCATTCTTTATCTTGTGTGACAAAAGACGGACAAAGTACTTTAGATGAGTTTTTTCATGTGTTTGTATAGTGGCATAAATAAGCACATATTAACTAAAAACACTTTCTCCCCCCCCCAGTCGTCTGGTTGATTTATAGACACCCTGTGATTAACGAAGGCATTCCTACTTTTACAGTTTTCCAATGTATCTAACTTCTAACATTTAGCAGGAATTTCTACTATGATTTCCAAGTGATATGTTATTGGCATCTTTATGCAACCCCAATGTCCCTATAAAATATCAAAGTCTAAATTAGCACCCTCAATTCTCCTAGAAAATGCATTTTTTTCCTATATACTTGTGTGGAATAGAAGGTATGGACCTTCTCTTGCTCCACTACTTTGGGTGATCTGCACTTAACGATGTTCTTTCTCCCACTATTACTGAATTTTCTTGCGAACTTCACATCTTCATTACACAGTGACACATACACTAAGAATTACTCTGGGAAAGCACTACTCTTTCTGGATATGTTAAAATAAAAATTGTTCTTCCTATTCTGTTCACAGGATAAAGGATCACAGAAGTTAATTCCCTCCAATGTGGGAATTTGCAACGGGAAGAAATTGGCCCCTGAATCTCTGTATTACATTTGGTTTGTTTCCACTTTAGTCATGGTCATTTGTTTTTCTCTAGTCTCTTCTCTTTACCTAACCCAGTGGCCAACCTCTTGTTTCTGTTGACCATTTGGAAAGTATTCATTTATTTTGGGAAATTATCCAAGTAATTTGTTCCTTTATGAATCTTATGATCTTATGAATCTAAGTATCTTTAGCTATTTCCTTCACAAAACCTAATTCTGGGCTCTGACACATAAAATCTGGGAACAGCTGTGATATATAATAATATAGCTGAATAATAAATTATTACTGCTTTCAAAAGTTCACTTCCTCCTCTGTCTCAGATTACCCCCTAGAGAGGGAAAATAAAAACACATACCGTTTATATTTAGTACCTAAAGCAGTGTATTAACCCAAGAAACTGATGGAAGTGTGTATTAAAGTCTACTAAATGCTTACTCATCCAGTGCATTACACAAGCTGAAGAGCAGGCAAACATTCACTTCTGTTCTTTCCCAAATAATGGTATCCTCTACCAAATGGATAGTGGCAGCACTGTTATTCAAATTGCCACTGTAAAAATTGCCAACACTTGTGACTCAAATCTTTAAGGTTAAATTTCACAGCTTTTAATTTATCTCCAATCTATTGTTACTTTTATACACCTTTTGGAATCAAAGAGAGATGTCTCTACAGAAAAAGTAGTTTACAGATGCCAAATAGATTTGATTTTATTGCACTGCCCTTGTCTAAACAAGCAACAAATTATCTAGAAAGCATATATGATTGGTGTAGAATACTCTAACTATAGTGAACTATCAACACATTCAATCTCCCTTTCCCTTCTCTCTTTATTTTTATTTCTTCTTTGAACATGTGTTTGAGAGCTTTCCATATTGTGTTAGGAAAATTCACTGATCTATATTTACTATGCTAATTTATCTCCTCTACCTTTTCCTTAGAGAATATTTACATGGAAGGGAATTATTGATCAGCAACATTAAAGAAATGCCTCCCATTTGATAATTGTATTTCAAAAACCATGAGCACATATTTATGATTTCAATTGTATATGAACAATTGCATATGAGGAATGGAGATTTGTGGTTTTCTGACCTGAGCTTATCAAAGTCTTTGAGCTTTGCTATCATCTTTCATCCTCACACTATTTTTCACATTGACCAACAATGTGAATGAAAAGAGAATGAAAAAGTCATGCAGCAGAAGAATCTCTCTATAGAGATTCTCAAAATTTCTGAAGAGGCGGAAAAAATATGGAATATGAAAATATTAGTTCTGTGTGAAATTATTTTGATCTACCCGCAAATATGAGATTAGAAGCACAGAAGATAGCTATATTTTTTTTTTTCCCTTTGGATTTTGAAGAGAAAAATCTCTTGGGTTTTGTTAAATAGCTAATTTTCCCATGGAAAATGATTTTTTTCTTATGGATCACAACACTTGAAGGATACAAATTCAGGTTAGCATTAGAATCTCAAGAGTAGTTGTGTGGCTAGTTCCTTAGTTTTTAAATACAGATGATCTGTCTCGCAGGGTAGGAAAAATGATTTGATGCTTGAGTAGCTGTACTACCATGACCAGGTACAAAGGCCATAAGGCTGTAATTCTCACAGGCCGCAATGGCACAAATAAAATTTATGTGCAGCTTATTCCTGTTGACTATAGCATTTCAAAAATGATCCCAGTATTTTGGAATTTGGAAAAAAAAAAAAAAAAGAAATTAAAAGAAACAACTTTCTTGTCTAGTTTCTGTACAAATATAGGTCTACAAGAACTTTAACAAATCTGATTCAGTCACAATTTGACTAGCCCATTATATTTGCTTCACTACCAAGTTCTGATTTACGTAAATGTTCCCTGCAATTTTAATTGCACTTTCCTTCATGTTACATTTTACTGCTACAATCTATGACTGTAATTGAAAAGGACTTAATTTTTAATCAGGGGCATTTTATGTGTAAAAATATCTATCATTTTAATGGAAGAAAAATTTACTATGTTGGAGAGAGCTTCTGACTGGGAACGCAGAGACTGTGACTATAGAGATAACAACCTTATTTTTACATTCAGCATACTGGATTGGTTAATATTAAGCTTATATATTGAATAGGTTTGTTAATATTTAGTATTAGTCAAGTTCAGGCCATTGGCGTTTCCTCTTATGCACTGGGCATTTGCATGTGTAATATACACCTCTATTTTATGGTCTTGTAGTTTATTCTTTAGATCCCACTAAGCCATTTTTATCTAAACCACATTGAATGTACTTCAAAATAAGTAAATAGTAACAGGTCATAAGCTGAAGCAGAACTATCCAACAGAAAATATAACTTCCTTAAAATTATTGTCATATATTACATATGATCATTAAAATAGAAAAGTTTATAGTTCTCTGAAACCACGACTAAACAGGTTATAGAGCAACACTGCGAAACAAAAGTTGCACAGAACTGAGCCTTATGTAGCATTCGAACTACTTTTTGCTTTCATAAAGTTATGCTTAATTTTTAATGCTTGGGGGGATTTCATCCCACTTACGCAATATATTGTGTACTCTCAGGATGTTGCAAATAGAATTCTACTTACTAGTCTTGTATGTGGTACATGTGAAGAGGAATAGCAGCTAAATATGTCCTTAATCGGATGCAACAGACAGTCCAATATTTCAATTTTTAGATGAAAAAAGGAAGTCTCGGGAGAACTGTGTATCAGTGTAGTTCGTCCTCTACACACAGCTTCCTGAACAAAACCCAACTGTTCAATTTTCATATTAGAAAAGGGGACTTTCATTATAAAGGCTCTGAGGCAAGCAGATGTGTTATATTCATCACTTAGAATGAGAATATGAGAGGCAGAAAGATTGAGCAGCGACTGTCCTCAGCAACCTGAAGAAATTGATTGCATGTCGTGACCCCCCCCCCGCTTCTGCATAAGCTGAAGAATGAGTAATCACCCTTACATATAAGCCTATTTCATATAAACAACCCAAGACTCCTTATTTTTCAGATAGGGGTGGCCAACATTAGTCTTGGATACTAAACAGCTATCTTCCAGGTGTTCACATTTTGGGTTACTACAAAACTCCTGAAGGCAACAGACATATTGACTCTGTTCCAAAACTTGTAAGCAAAAAAACAAGGGGGGCAAAGATTTCACAGAAAAGATCTGAGAGCAAAATACTGCAAAATATAATTTGGGGATCATTCCTGATCCACAATAGCATGGGAATCAGTTCTGAAGCAATCTAGAGAACTTTCATCTTCATCACTCCACCAAGTTGTGGTGTGCTTAATGTCTGCCACGGAGATCCTCCTCTCCATAAAAGTTTGGATGAAATGGTGGATGTCCATGGATCAAAAAAATCTGAGAACAGGCTATAGAGTCTAAGGAATCCAAGGAACTGTTCCAGCTGCCCTGGCATGGAGAGGATCCAGGTGGATGGCCCCTGTGCCCTGTGACTGCGCAAGGACGGGACACATGGGGATGCTCATGTCATCTACAGCAAACAGAAAAGAATATGAGGAAGGAGAGGAGGAAGGGGGGAAGACAGGCATCAGTCTGAAGCTGAGCATGGAGAAGGCTTGCTGAAGTGTTTCATGGTTCATGCTCTTTTTTTTTCCTGCTGATGAAATCAGGGATCAGAAGTTGGTGTTAATTCGCAATAAATTCAGCTGAATAAAATGCATTCAGTTGAGACTGTTTTGCCTGAAACACTGTGGTGTAGGAATAATACACTGCAAAGATTTTAAGAATTATCTTGCTACTCCAGAGCTATGTTTTATGATCTGTCACAGGATAAGCCATATAAATATTTTTTATTCACTACTTAAATGTCTAGAAAAATGAAATACTTTTTTTCCTCCACCCAACAAGATCTTTAAACAGTTTATTTATTTATATTTGGGGCAGCTTTCATACGATGACATTGAGGGTCAAGTAGATTTTACCTTTTTAACCCTTTTTTCTGCCAATAAAATGATATTTTTTTAAAGTTTTTTGAAGCTCTGCCTACCAGCCATGGAATGGAGACACTCAACTTACACTAAGTCCTTTTTTTTTCTTTTTTTTCTTGCATCTGGTATCAATAAAAAAGCTCTTCTGTGTGAAGTTAAGTCTTATATTTACTGGGATGTATGCTGGAAATTTATGTTTGTTTATATACTTCTCAGCTGCAGAAAGCATGATAAGAGCTTGTGCATTTCTACAAAACGACAAAAAAAAAAAAAAGTGGTGTTTCTTTGTGTTTTTATTGTAGAAGTTAAATAAGATGAGCAAGTTTGGAAATATATGCATCTTCATTTTACAGACACTCTCCCAAGTTACAGTTTACTCTCCTCCCATATATATTTTTCCATGTTTAAAACATGCCTTTTTAATCCTCATGTCAGATGCAAAATAATCTTATTTTTACTTCAGTATGCTATCGCTGTCTCCTGTACCCTGCTATGTACTTGCATGTCTTTGTAGTGAGCATGTAGTACCTTATGTGCAATTAAAGCAATATTTTATTTTGCAGCACTTTTGTACGGCTTTTTGCTTTGCACCCCTTTGAAGGGCAGAATTATTTGGTTAACCATAAAAGAAGCCCAAATGCATTAATTTTATATCTGTTTGTGATCCCAAAGCCATGCAGTACCTGCTGGCAGAGCAAGGCTACTCTAGTACAAGAGAAAGAAATAACCAGCAGACTGGTAAATTGAAGTTTTTACATTCAATTCATTACTGTATGGCTAAGCTATTATTGGGATTATTTTAAATAAGGTACCTGTGTGACAACATGGATTCCCAGCAGCTGGGCCCTGCATGCTCTGTGTCAACACAGGCAGGAGCAGCACCCCACGCACACCGAGCCTTGGGACGGCGCTTCCAGAGCCTTATGCAAATACTGTGACCCCACCGCCACTGCTCATTCCTCAAAGAGACACTTACCTTCAGAAGCGACAGCGAGCAATAACGTGACAAACGAGCCTGCCGTCTGTACACGTGCAACATACTTCCCTGAGAATATTCGGATGTGCTGGAATTAAGCTGACCTCTACGACAAGGACACTTTAATCAAAGGAGCCAGCATCAAAGGGTAGACGAGGGGACGGAAGCAATCTTGATGGGTCCCGTGTTTTACCTGAGCTGCCTGCTAGGTTAGGACATCTCTTAATCATGCTGTCAGCAATGCTTGTGTATACCTCTGGTACTTCCATTTTCTTGACTGAAAGGGCACTAAAATGTATTCTGTGATGCTCAAATAAAAAGCAAAAATGAGGTGAAAAAACTGTTGCGTAGTCTAGTATGATTACTCCCTAGGCAGACTGTATAAAACTTTAATGAATATTGATACTGGAATTAAAGATGCTTTTCTAAGTGTTTGCTTTAGCATATCATAAAGTTTAGCCTCGCTTAGTAATTGATTCTTTTTCTTCTTTTTAAAAAGAGAAGATAAATTGTGCACCTATTACATATTTTTATTGAGGAGAAAATTATTCAGGAAAATAATAACTAGATCTTTGCAAATGTCTGTGGATAATACGCATTGCAGAAATGAATGGTTTCCTATTCACTTTTACACATGAATAAAATGAGCACACCGTGAAGGTTTTATGGTTTCTTAATTGCAGCAATCAAATTTAAGAAAACGCCATAGGATACTCTTTCAATTTACCTTGACAGAGTTTTGACGACATAACTTTAAAGAAAAAAAAAATCATTGTCATTGTCAAAATCACCAACTCATATGGACCATACATTCAAAGCGTACCTTTAATATTTAGTTTTGTTAAAAAAAAAAAAAAGAAAAAAAAAGTGACTCAGAAAAAAAAAAGAAAAAAAAAGTGACTCAGAAACTACAGAGGAGCATAATTCTGCATTCCCAGTGTTTTTGCAAAGTAATAGAGAAATTCAGGTAGCACACCTTTAACAATTTAATCAAAAAAAAAAGAAAGGTTCAAGATAAACTTTGGTGATAAATCAAGAGACGATACATAAGATGCATAGACAGTTAATATTCAGCTCAGCTATTTCTGACATGTTTCAGAGGTAGGGAAAGAATGCTATAAGATTTGTATTCTACTTACGACAGTCAAGCTGCTCTGAGATTTTGTGAAGTCTCTATGGATTTGTTTCAGTTGGAACTATACGGAAGAGACAGAAGAGCCACAGAAAATTGTATGTCTCCTTTATTTAAAAATCTGCTTCAGTATCTAAATAAAGTATTCAATCTGGTAAATGGAGAGCATAAAAAAATATTTTTTCTATATGTTATATATATATACACTTATACGTATACATACATAAATATATATGTAATATTTAACTTTTTTATGAGATATATTTGAGTATAAAAATCAAAGTGAGTCGACCGAGTTTCACCATCTAAGAAATAAATATAGTTGTACTTCATACTGCTCTTATAAATATTGAAAACAATACAGTGAACCAGAAAAAAATAATCCACAAAATATTAATGATGATTTTATGAATGGCTAGTTGTGTGAATAATTACCATAGTCACATCTTTTTAAAAATTGGGGTAAATGTAACATAAGTAAGTATTATGGTGCTGCAGTTTTTTATCACATAAAGAGATTGTAGATGCAAAGTATTACTTTTAATTATTGCAGATTATTTCAAGACAATATTAGAAATGAACTTCCTCCTTTGTTTAGTTTAACCTTTTTATTAGAAGACTAATTTGTCCCAATATATGTTGAGCTCTGCTGTAGCATTTCAGAAAAAAAAAAGTAATATTGCAAAAATTCTTAATAGAAAATAAGCTACTTATGATACAGAGATTTTAGAAATAATAAATATTATAAACAGAAGTGTGAAAAGAGGTCTCCTTGTGATGACCTTGCTGAATAAACATTTTTTGTTGTTCTTCGTTTAGTAGTAACAAGGCCATAAATATGTGTAACATAACTAAATGTGTCTAATCAGACATGAAGATAGGAACAAATTTAGATTTCTTAATGTTAGTTATTGTGGCACAATATAATGCATTTGTTATGACATACAGCTGGTCCAATGGAGAAAAATTCTCCTCAAAAAGAATAACAAAGTGGATAGGAACAATGAAGAAAAAAATATATCAGAAAATTCTGCTGTTGAGGGCAATAATTATCACAGACACAACAGACTGAATACTGTCTGCATCACAAGTTTTTCCCTTGAAAGATTCTTTTGAGGGAGGAAAAGAAAGGATTGAAGATAGCTGTAGAAGAGGTAATGAAAACAGTTTAATTTGCAGTGGGTTTCAAAGACCCTTACTTAGATTGAGTTCAATTTAGTGTTTCACATTAGCAGCTGTTAAATGCCCACCATGTGTCAAAGTATTTGGATTTAATTTAATTCAAATGTCTGTCTCCCTGCAATAATTAAATGAATAGCAGTTCAACTTAAAGGAACATTGTGCCGTAGACAAAAATCAAAAAAGAAGTTTAATTCCATTAAATGAATTATAATATTGATCAACATAACACAGTATTGAATTCAATGCTGCATTTCATCAGTCATCTTTTTAGCTTTCTTTACTAAGTCTGTAAATAAATTGCAAAAGATTAAAGGAGTTGAAATTCCACAGAAGAACACAGTAGTTTACCTTCAGGAACTTGTTTCTTGTTTATTTTCATTATGTAAAATCTACTCTAGCATTTTATCATCAACTCACTGAAGCGGGATTCATATGGAAAATAGTCTCTGCCCAGGAATAAGTTGGAAAAGAGGCTAACAAGTTTAACTTGACAAGTTTACTGTCTTTGCTGTCATATAGACTGGTATTATCTTAAAGGATTGTGATGCTGCCATGACCATCTGAAAGAACAGTCTTTAGTACAAAAACTTTGCTCTGTTGCATCTGTAAGAATTCTTACTGATGATATTTTCAGACTCTACTTTTAACTTCACCATAGTGAAAATATTTGCTGAAATCAGCTTATTTAAAATTAGGGATCATGCTAATATACTTGTGGTAGCACTTCTTCTATTGCTGCTGGCCTAGTCCAGTATTTTTAATCTGATTTAATAATATCTACATTCTCACAATTTTATAACAATTCTTAAATATTTAGTGTTTTCTTAAATGTTCAGCTTGTAGAACAACTTGATCCATTGATACCTTCCCTTTAAAAGAAAAAAAA
>VZSV01000040.1:3688665-3714751 GCA_013398735.1 Nothocercus julius
AAGAAGAAGAAGAAGAAGAAGAAGAAGAAGAAGAAGAAGAAGAGGAAGAAGAAGAAGAAGAAGAAGAAGAAGAAGAAGAAGAAGAAGAAGAAGAAGAAGAAGAAGAAGAGGAAGAGGAAGAGGAAGAAGAAGAAGAAGAAGAAGAAGAAGAAGAAGAAGAAGAAGAAGAAGAAGAAGAAGAAGAAGAAGAAGAAGAAGAAGAAGAAGAAGAAAAATGCATGTATGTAGTTTTGCATATCATCTCAATTCTTTCTATGCTTCTGCTTAACCTAAGGCTTTCAGAGAAGAGTCCAAAGGCCTGGGAATCAAACTTAGATTATACTGTTAATTACTGTAATGGGAGCAATGGGAAGAAACATGTACAAGGACTCCATGTCCATTTGAATCTTTCTATGATTATGGTTAAAGTCTCAGAAAAAAAAAAAAAAAAAAACAAAAGGGACTCATTGCCTATGACATTTACATGTAAACAACCAGCCAAAAACATCACTTTTTTTCAGCACGAGACTGCAAAATATTCCATCAAAAGTGACATAACACTTAGAAATCAATAACAGAGCTATTAATTTCATGTCTAGCATACTGTAACACAGGCCATAACTAACTGGATTGCTGGAAACAGTGTAGCTGAACAAGCACTCTACTTGGCTCAGGTTAAAATATCCTGCTTCTCATCAGGGTCAATTAAACCTGTACTGAATGCTCTCCTAATGCAATTTTTTTTCTTCTGTTGATACCCATAGTAACCTGCTTGTGTCTGCCTACGGTATTTCTTTGTAACAGTGCAAGCAGGCATTGGCTTAGCATGCTTCTTGCTCACGGAGACAAAGAGCTTTTTATTCGGTGGAGAACCACTTTCTTTTTGAAGAGTCTGATATACAGCTCACTGAAATTTGTGTTAAAACTCCTGTTGACTTAAATGGAACACGAACCAAAAGCTTATGGTTTTCCAGTAGTAGGTATGGAGCTCCAAAAGGAGAACAAAATCAGGACACAAGCAGGGCAATCATGAGGGGAATGAAAACAAGTAAATTCTGAAGATTTTCCTTTTGTGTTCTCCACAAATGAAAGATAGTCCTAACAAAGCTATCAGACGAACAAACAGGAAACTCCAGCTTCCACAAGCGCTCATTGTTGTCACTAGACATTTTAATGACTCCATTTAGCGGTGCAGCATTTCTTTTTCTCAACATTGACTGTTAACATGATGAGATAGTTATGCTCCCGGGCAGTAGAGTTTTACTGAAAAATGAGAAGGTGAATGCCTGGGAATTTTGCCCTTAAAACTGTAGAGGACAGTTTTTGGCTACAATGCTTAAAAGAGGAAAAGAAAATTAGAAGGCAAGTGTAGTGAGAAATAAAGGTGAAAGACATAAACAAGGGGAAGAGCTAATGAAGGAATTTAAATGCAGTGAGAATTCCTTTGTGGAACAAATGGGAGTAGTTAATAAATCATGATGTTGTAAACATACAGAAACTAAACAATAAAAATAGTGAGGTAGTATAAATGTCAAAAGACATTTCTGACAAACATAATCTGCAATATGTTGAATGTTACAAAGATTGCAGTTTCAAGTAAAGTGCCCAAACTGTACTTTTCTTTCCATTCCCTTTAATCTATTGCTTTAAACATGATTCAGTAGTATTAGGGTATCTATAATTCTGTTTTTAGATTCTACCAATTCAGCTATCATTAGATAAACTTCTGTCTCATCTGTTAAATACTGAGCAGTACCTTACATTTGCTAAATATTTACTCATCTTCCCTACTAATAGATGAATGACATTTTATCAACCCAAATCATGTCGCTAATGTCTAAAGGTGTCTTTATCACAGGTTTAAACTGTCTGCAGATGATTTATATACAAGCTTTATAATTAATTCCTTAGAAAGGGGAAGAAGCATGGATACCTTAAAATATTTGCATTTTACTGCATATATTTGTGATTTTTTAAGATTATATTAATATTTGAATATTTGCACTGGTCTGTCCTAAATAGTTGTTGAGTTTGTCTGTGTATGAATCTTCTATGAGATTTTAAGATGAAGAGTTCAAACATCAAGATAAGCTTATTAAAGGTGCTCATTAAAAATAAGAAAAAAGAGAGAAAATATGCTATTCTTTTATCTCATAGCAAAATCAGTTCATTTTCCCTGATAATGTATAAATGCATGTGTAAGTACTGTCAGATATAGTTGTATCTGAAAGGAAGATCCATTTGTGCAATAACATTTGCTTCATTCTTTACTTTCATTCTAACTTCGCTGACATGCAAACAGATTTGCAAATACAATGAATAATCAGTTAATCAGCACTCCTCCCTTTGGGATATTCTTCCAGAATTTCTGTTCTGAAAATTCTCTCTTTGTATGTATATATCTACATAATACATGTACACACTACATGTAGTGTATACAATATATCCAGATTATATATATATATCCAGATATGTTATATATAATGGTATATACCATATAGATATATAAGATACAATGGAAAGTACCTGAAACATTCCTTTTGTCTTGAAGTGCAAAATGCTTCCTATGGATAACGGAGATTATCCATAGGAAGAAATTCTGGTGCTAGCCATATTTAATATCCATAGAATTCTAAGAGGTGGAATTATTAAAAATTTCTTTCGCCATCAGGACGTGAAGAAGAAATAAATCAATTAAACAATTAATTTATCCTTCCTTGAAAATAATCTCAACAATGAAGAAAGGAATGATCTATTATTTTGAGGTATGAGTCCTGGACAATCCAGCAACAGCTAAAGAGCAATATTTGTGTTATTTGTGAGAAAAAATAACTCCTTCATTTAGTGTATTTCAGTCTTTGTTTCCCCCCCCTTCAGTCACTCTTTTTTTTTCTTTTTCTAGCTGCAGTGATAACTGCTATAAACTAGGCAGCTGTAGATGTTAAAAGCAGTGACCCTGAGAACCAAGAATTGTATGTGTGCAGCAAATTGTTCCCCAAAAGCCGGTACTTTAGGAGACAAATGAAAACAGTGATTTTTTTTTTTCTAGTATGTAACTAAGGATTATGCTGCTTAAATTTTTATATTCTCTAGGATTGAGTCCATAAATTTTAAGCAACAAAATTGACAGCATTTTCTTGTTACAAGAATTATGAATAAATTCAAACCCGCTTAATGTCATCTTAAATTTGCCTCTGCATTTTTTTGACATTATCTGAGATCTTCCCATGTAAACTGACTTTGCCTCTGATAAATGAAATCTCCAAAGATGGAGAGATGGAAATTTTATATACATATATATATATATGTATACACACACACACACACACACACATATATATACTATATATACATATATAATTTTATAGCATGATGGTTTTATAACATGAAGATATTAAGTTCTTGTTCTATCCTGTCTGTGATATTATTTTATACAAACAAACATGAATGGGCAAAATAATACAATGTAATTAATTAAGATATAAGTTGCAAAATTAAATGAAAATTGGGAAACCTGTCAAAACAGTATGCAATAACTAATGTTCACAGTTGTTTGAAGCAGATAAGTTATTTGATATTTATGGAGAATTTTAGACCTTATTTCCAAAGAAGTTATAATTTTGCTTCTATTTATGCATACACGATTTGTATTGAAATCTTCAGCTAGATGTGCTGAATTTGCATGGATCTGAGAACCTGAAATAAGCACATGTGCATGTGAAAAGAATACAAGGAAAATTTTTTATTCAGTGAGTCTAAATCAGAATAACCAAACCTGTTTAAGACCAAATAAAAGACCTTAAATTAGATTTAAGGCCAAATCATTTCAGAAATTAACAGCAAAAGGGCAATGGAAGCAATGTTATAGATCTCAGTTAGTGTCAGATGGTTTGTTAAACAGAGAGCAAACATCTTTCAAGGTAAGAAATTTCTGCTAAACTTAACAGCATTAAATTACAATTATGAACTCTGCAAACATACACTGTACCTTGCAATGCTGATCAGACATCTTCTAATACAACTTTCATATTTTATTTTGATTCCATTCTAGAAGAGAGCAATGTTTGGAGAAGATTTTTTCAATATTAGCATAACTGGGAAAAAAGTAATTCTCAAAATTATTAACAACATATTTTAGGTATATTTGTTTTCCAGGTCAGATACCTAGATTTTATGTGCTTCAGAATTATTGCAGTAAAATAATAGAAAATTAAATAGCGGTAATTATAGTGAAAAATATATAAAATCCAAAATAAAATACAACAGCCAGCAATGTTCTTGGAGTTTGGATGAGATTTGGAGAAGTAAGTTTTTGTTTCTTTATTATAAGGGACTCTAGTCCCCTATATTATTTATACTGGATGAATAACACTTAGAATTTCTGTGTTTTTTTTGCATTACTGCCTGAATGAATATCATGATTTGTTTAATAACGTAGGATTCTACAAATAATGAATTGATTTTAAGACTAAGCATATGCAGAAGAATTCAGGCCCATCGAAGAAAGAATTATGTTGATCTGCAATATTAACTAATTGGATTCATCTTTACCTTTTTTTTTTTTTTTAAGGAAGCTTTCAAAATTTTGTGTAAAATAATTTATTCATAAAATCACATTGCTATAAAAATGGTAATAAATCTGAAGACTTTCTGGAATGTAGTTTTGAGCTCTCAGCAGTAATACTGCTACATATTCTTTTTTATTTTTTCTACAAAATGTTGCTCAGCAACACTTAACTTTTTTGGAAAGCAATTTTCAATAAAGGTAAAGTGGGAAAATGTCCTCATAACACCTTATATTTTCCTTTTTTTTATTTGAAAACAGCTATACTTTTACAACTTTCAATATACTACATTTTATGGGAATCAAGCAGCAATGACCCATGTAATAGGTATAAATAAATAAATAAATAAATAAATAAATAAATAAATAAATAAATAATATCCTTAGAAATAAGTCAAAGCTAACTTGAGACTTGCAGTTTTTTTATGATTTTTATTTTTGTGTTGTGGGTTGTCTTTTTTTTGTTGTTTGTTTTGTTTTTTCTTCTACGGCTTTGCTTTGTCTTCTCTATGTAGGTACAGATTAATTTTACCATGTAACTCTAACTGAACCTCAGGACCAAAATATCTTTTGATGTTGGTTATCAGTATTTAATGATAGATGATTACTGGGGAAACAAAAACAAAAACAAGACCTACTTTTCTCCAAAAATTGATTTCCACCCCATCAGTCATACACTGAATAAAAATGGAGAGCCAAAGGCAGTTCCTCACTTTCATAGGAGATATACATGAGCAGACTACTTCAGCCACATCCAGTTTCCAGCAGGGACGTTGCTAGGTGACTGGGAGGAGGCTATGCAACCTACCATTGAACTACAACAGTTATATAAATAGTGCTTTTTAGAGCAGAAACATTTTTCTTTATTTTCTTCGTTCATTTAAGACTGTTAGTAGAAATGCTGCTGCTGATGGAGATCTTAATGTGATTTGAGTCATGTGGCAATGCATTAGTGTTGCTATAGATGGTCACACCGTCTAGAATACAGTTATTTACTATGTATTCCATCTGAGAAACACATCACATGATAGTCAAGTATGAAGAATATTTTCTATCCTAGGTTGCTTCATAAATGATAGAAGTATGGGTCAGTGAAACAAGATGGGAGTGAATGAACAGTGTAGTATAAAGCACACATTTTTAATTTCACTTTTTTTTTTTTTCTCATAACATTTCTGGAGAGTTTGATTTGTGATTTTTTTTTTATATACATATTGGTAAGAAAGGTACTGCATTATTAATAGGATTTGAAGTTCTATATTTTACATTTTCAGTAAACTATTATTTATAGTTATATGATATTTATGGTAGAATGGATTGAACATTATTTACCAAATAAATTATTTTCTATTTTTTTTCTTGTTTTTATTTAGTTTTGTATATATATATAAATAGTCACTAAATAGTTTAGTAAGCAAATAATAGCAAAATTTGTTTTGTAAGGCTGGATTCTTATCTCACCTGGAAAAAGGGGACATTTAAAATTTTGATCCCTTGGATATTTTTTAAACTCCAGATTTGATACACATGAGCAGCTTGTTGGGATTCAGACTTCATGTGTCAGGGTCCTGAGGCCGTTAATAGCTGTCAGTTGTCTTGTTCTGCCTCATCTGGAATCCCCACCTGCTGCTCATGGTCCAGTTTAAGCTCAGGCCTGGGAACCTGGGTATGTCTGTGGGTGCGGACCTGCGTCCTATCTTGTCTCATCCCATCCTGTCCTGTCCCATTCCATCCCCTGTCCTACCCTGTGGATCGGCCTCACTGTCAGTAGCTTGTCTCCTGGAGAGGCCTGGTGGATATACTATGAAGCACTGTTTCTTGGATGGACTTTGGACCTGTGCTGTAGCCTTGCCTCCAAGCCCTCTGTTTTTTCTCCTGACAGGACTTGCAAGAAATATCAAGTGAAAAGAAAACAGGTCAGTTAAGACATCAAGTTATTCATCCCACTTTATCCCATTGGATCTTGAAAAACTCCAAGAATGAATGAAGAATGTGCAGCCCCTCTAGATGACTTAGTCCAGTGATTAACTGTTCTTATGGTGAAAAAGCTTGCTCTTAGATTGAGACTGAATTTCTTTTGTTTCAAATTTATGTGGCACCTGTATTACTGCATGCAATTCAAATTCCTCTGCTCAAAAAGTATGTAACAGAAATAGAAAAGGTGAAGGGTATGAGAATGATTAGAATTACAGAATGACTTCCATATGAAGATCAGTTAGACTACAGTTTAAATGAGACAGATGAAGTCTACAAAATGCTTGTTCACTTATGTGCCTTGGTACCTTGGACAACCAAGCTTGTCCATAGCATAATGGACAACCAGCTTTGATGATGGCAAAAGGTATATGTTAGAAGTGACAGTCAAAGAACAGATATGTGTAAGGAAGAAGTGAGACTGCCCAAAAGAACAGCTTCAAAAATGCTTTTAGAGGTGGAAAGTTTACTGCAACTTGGGGGCCAACCATATGAGCTCTTAGACAAAAGCAACAAAACAACACAGTGAAGAGAGGCATGAGTAGCTCTGAACAACAAACAACATGTGCCCCTGGGCAGGAAAGACAGGCAAGGCAAAAGAGGCATTGAGAGCTATGCCAGCCAATGTTCAACAGCATTACACAGGTTTTTATACTCTTGATGTGAACTGTGCAGTGAAAGATTTTTACAGTGCATAGTTCTGTCCATTCTGCATGCCAGCTATGCTTTATGTATCATGTTCCAGTATAATGTACTCGTGATCAGATATGAGACACCTTGTAAAGACATTCTTTCATACTTATATATATTTATGCATATGTGAAGTAAATGTTCCTGGGTTTGTCTGCCTAAAAATTACTCTAAGATATAGAAAGATTCTAAGATTGCATAACGAATTTCACAGTATACAACTATTGTGCATTAGCAGTCAAATTTATTTTAAAGTTATCTTTTACTTTAGGATTATAGATTTGTTTATCTTTCTCCTGTAATTATTTAGATGACTTAGCAGCTTTTCAGTTCAACTTAATAGCAGGGTTAAAATGAAGAATAGTGTTTCAGAGATCTTGGTTCGCTTTCAGCCCTGCAGCAGATATGCTTGTGATGGTGGGTGACTCTCTAAACCTCATTGTGTAATATATATTTCAGAATATTATAGAAGTTCTTGTTTTTCACCTGTTGTGCTTTCAGTACTTCCAATGAGAGGCACCAAAAAAAATGTGGAAGACAGTTACACTGGGACAGGATACCATAAGGATATGTTTGTCACAACTTTGGGAAAGAGCAATCAGTTGAGTAAGGTTTATGGGTTAGCTTTGATAACTGATCTTTAAGGGTTTTTCTTTGAGTGCACAGACTCCAACTTCATAGGTCTTGAATTTCTGTCATTCTACTTTTTCTAGCTGCTCTTTCAGTGAATTACAGAAATAATTTCCAAGGCAGAGGATTCTCAAGGAAGATCACAGTAAAGAAAGAACATTCTCTAGCATGATGGTAAAGCTGTTTATTTCTTAAGAAAAGTAAGTTTTAAAAATAAGTTTGACCTTTCCAAATTTCAGGTTTTAGGAAAAAAATTGCCTCTTTAAATTATATGTTTGCACGCTGAATTGGTCCACATTTCTGAGCCTCAGATTCTCTTTCCTTTTCACTTCCCTACAGGGATGTTTAGACTAATACTGTAGTCCTCAATGCCTCACTTTACTGTCAGGCAAGAAAAAGAAATAAACAAAAGACTTTCTATGGCAGCACTTTCTAAACACTTTTGTGGCTTCTGTGAAACTTACTTTAAAAAATAATGTCAGAGAGATCTTTTTTCTATAACCTTAATTTAGAACTATTCACAGAATTGACTGACAGCTAATAACCTTAATTTATCTATAATTTTCTGGTTCAATAAATGTCATTCTAATTCAGTCAATCACAGGACCTTTTTACTTCTCCTCCCCTCTGCTTCCCCAAACTGGGACATTAATAGCCAAACCGTTACATTTGGCTGTTTAACTTTTTAATGAACTCACGTATATTCTTTTCTGCCCAAACTTTTATGTCTATTTTCTCAGGTCAAAAATTCTAGTCAACTGCTTTCCCATTTGTGCATGAAAATATATCCTCTGGGAGTGTTATTCAGGAAACCTAAACCATGCTGTACAATTTATCCAAGACAAGAAGCTTAACATTCATGCAAGGATAAAATATATCCACCTTCACTAGGTTTTATAAGCACCAATAATCAGAAATTTTCATAGCTAGTAGAGAAAGAATGTCTTCAAAATTCTTCTGGAAACAATGGTAACAGATCTGTTGCAAATGTTAGTTGTAATCAATAATTTGATTTTACATTGTATGTTAAGAATGCCAGACTAGATTTATATTGAGATCGATAAAGTATTTTCATAAACACTATATATATTATTAATTTAATTAATTTCATAATATACTAACCCCTGTTTTTAAATCTCTCATTATCTTTACACTGATGAAAATTCATTTTTGTTTACATTTAATTCTGATTATTGGATGTGTGCATTGGGGAAAAGACTAAACTGTAAAATATATTTTAAGTATCTTATCCTTTAAAACAGGATCCTAGTCCTTAATTAGGGATAATTAGGATGACCTCTGCATTTATTGTCTTTATCTGGAATACACTTTTGAGATTGATGTTTATTTATTTATTTTTCTGAAATAACATTCAATATAAAAAGTTAGATTAAGGCTTTTTTTCCCAGATTCTATTATCAGTCGAAGAGGTTATATAGCTTATGTTGGAAATACAAATGTATACAATAAGTAGGAAAGAATTATCATAGTCTTTTTAGAGGCTGTTGCACTGCTGAAATGTCATGTATACCAAAACCTTATTAAAGTATCAGATAAGCATTCCGTGTAAAACTTACAATGAAAAGTACACTTTGTAATACAATGGACTTAAAAAAAAAAATCTGTCCTCTTTCTGTTCATCTTGAATTTTGGTACGAAGAACTAGCAAAACGGAAGATACGGGGTGTACCACTGGGATTTATCATTATGTCAACACAGGAATAGATGAGAGAGTATGAAAAGAGAATGATGGGGAATAAAATGCAAACAATAATGCTGATGTTTATAGAATGTTATGATAAACCCCTTAAAAAATACATAAAATTGGCAGACGAGTTAGATTTACTTAGAAGGAATTAGATTTATTTCCAGAAGGAAATCACTTTCTATATCCTATATTTAGGAAATTATTTTTGCTTTTCCTTTCACTTTAGGTTCACAAAACTTGTTTACCTTGTAATTCTGGAGAACTGCTATATTTCCTTGCTACGCAGCCACTCAGAATAAACGCCAGTTCTTCCCCTGTACGCTTCAGTTTCCTGTATAACTAATCCTAATGTAAGTAATAGTGATAGATGTAAATCACTGGTTTCCTTCATATTTTACACCTATTTTTTACTAAAATTTTTCTGTCCATTAACTGAAAATGAATTTCTCTTTAACTTTGAAACCTTTGCTTTTGCCTCAGTGTGTAAGGTACAGAGCTAATAGGAAGTCTTTCATCTGTTTTATAAATAAAACTGCATCATGCCCAAATATTAGCCATTTTCCAGCATTTGTGTTTTAAGCAGATTGATCAGTTCCAAGAATTCTAGCCTGAAATACACCTTCTTCCCTTAGGACTGCTGGTTAACATGCGGATGATATCAAGAAGGCCCAGGCTCAAGGACTCTTCAGCTTGTGCTCTCCCCACACTGAACAAGCTCAATGAACTATGAACAGCAATAAGAACATCATTCTCCAACTTCCATTAGGAAGGGTCCACATAATTGCTTCAATTAAGCCACACAAGAGGAATATTTACAGCTTCTTATCCTTCTTCTGGCCAGCTGCAAGTGATTCTGGTTGCTAGCTCAGCCTAATCCTTAGCGATCTGAGTCTAGGCTGAGCCATGTCTCCTAATACTGAGATATTAAGTCTGCTTGTTAAAGCATGATTTTAGGATTGTAAAGGTAAAGTTGCCTGCAGTAGAGGGACTATCTGCATCAGAAAAGAGCACATGATGCCCTTCTAAAAGGAAAGGTTGTTTTGTGGATTTTTTTTTTTTTTTTTCCTATTTTGGGTAGCATCCTCTAAGATTAGAGCTTGATAGAATGTCACATTTTTTTTTCTTTTTTTATTGAGTGTGAGAGGGTGGAGGGAAGGTGACCTACTTAAAAATATGTTTTTGATGATATAACTTGGCATAAATTTGCATAACACTGATCGTTAGGAAGAAAAAATAAGATAATAATTTCACAAAAGTACTAATGGTGGTAAATATATCATTTTTCTCTAATTGCTCATAAGACTCTTGTGTGCATTTGCATGTGTGCATATATGTATATAGGCGTACATTTCGTATTCAGAGAAGATAACTGCAGAAATTGAGTAAGTGGTAAGAAATCCTATATGATATTTAGTGTAGTTTGCATCTCAAGGTTCTTTCTTGCTTACTGCACTGCCATAAGTCTGCAAATAATATCTTTGAAAGAAGAAAATACATGCAGCTTAAGGTAGAAATAGGTCAGAAATATATTCAAACCATATAAAAGGATATGAAAATCTCTGCATGTATTTTATTAACTGTCTTGTGATTTTTCAGTCAAATAACATGTCCTTGTTTTCTATCAACATTAGATTTTCCACTTATTCCCATTACTGTTTGCTGCATTTTTCATTTTAGTAATGTATCCACTTTATCATTCAGCAGTTTTAGGAAACACTGCACATATTAAAATATTTTGAAAATTCCTGCAATACTTCACAACAATTCTGTATTCTTATCAATATAATCTGTTGAAATAATTTAAACGGAATTGTCAGGCATGCTGTGAAGGAAAACCTTTTGTACATTTTTCAATCTTTATTTAGAGTAAAATAGATGTAGGAAAAAAATGTGTATGTTAGAAAAGTCAGATTCCATGCAGCTGTTTTGGTATTGTTAATCCTCACTGATAATAACAACTCTTCAGCTGTATCAGAACGCATATCCAAGAACCATGTTGAAATGAAGGGTCACTTACTCCAGCTTTTCCCACACTAGACTGAAGTGCCGATGTGTAATCTGTTCTGTCAGATTCCTCTTGAGGAATAGGATTCCTATGGCAGACTTTTTTTTCACTCCCACCCATCCCCAGAGGCTTGCAAAGATGCATGAAAACCTTTCCCCTCTGAGAACACAGAATATGTCATGCCAGCAATGGGGCAAGACAGAGAAATCCAAGTGCACATTGAATTATCATATACCCTAGTCAGGCTGTTTCAATTAAATCTAGTATATGCAGATTTTCAAAGCCATTTAAAATTGTCTTATCCTTGATGCATAGCTGACGCACAGCTCCTTCTACTTTTGTAGGTCTGCCTGCCTATGACGATGAAGCAATAAATCCATGTGAAGTTCTGTATAGAACTGAAGTTATGTTTTGTATACTATACCCATGAAAACATATATATCACATGTATGAAACAGAAGAATTCACATATTTTCACATTTTATTTTACTACATATTTCCATTGTACCACAAGTATGCTAATTGAAGAGGACATCTGAAAGTTTAGAGAGGTCTCATATTAATCTGTTGACACCCTGTTCAGTTTCAATTGAACATGAAATGAAACAATAGTAAAAATTCTGTGGGAAAATATATATTAAGGAAAGAGCAGAGGAGCTAATAGTGGCAAATATGCATCTAGTTAAAGTAGAAAAGAAATACACAGAAGAGAGCATAGATAGGAGTAACTAAAACAGATGGATAATGACCCCTATCTTTTATTTATTGTTCTTACCACCTCCTGTAGGCAGGACCCATGTGATCTGTAAAAGCATGATAAGGATATATGGAAGATCAATAAAAACAAAAAAATCTTCAAAGATGGCATAAAAATAAACAGAAAATTGACAGTTTTATATAATCTGATTGCAAAACTGTTTGGCTTTATATTCCACTAAAGCACTTTGTGAACTGCTATTTTCTTGTTGTATTATTAAGATAAGCATTTATCAGTGCTTTTTGTAGATGTAACATACATATCTCTAATGATCCATAACTGCCTTTAATGGATGAATCTTGGTCAATTCTCAGAAAGACAGACAGATACATAGATGGACAGTTCACCAGTTTTAAAACCTACAATCTGTTCTTGAAAAAGAAAAGAAAAAAAAAAAATCTGTTCTCTAGCCAGTACACTAAGGGAACAGCTTACCTAAAATAGCCTGTATGCTCTCTAAATATTAAATACTTAAACATTTCTATTCAGTAGCAGGCAGTGGTACACACACAAGAAAGAGTTACTATAAAAGCAGACTTGCAGATCAGATAGAATAGAAATGACCTACTTTTATGTACTGCATATGTTGATATATCGATACTATTATTGTCAGCTGAAGAAGAAAAAGATGAGATTTTGTACATGTGTGTAAAAATACATATCCCATATATACATATATATATATGTGTGCACACAGAAACAACAAAAACAAATGATAAAGAAAAGTAAAACCAGAGTTTGAATGACTACATAGCCTTTGTCAAATGGAAGATGAAGAGACTTCAGTCAAACTGGAAGGGAAAAAAAATAGTGAAAAAGTGAAAAATTTTTGACCACGAGATAAAATAAAATTTTTTAAACTTAATGTTGAGATACACTCAAGCCATGAAGCTTTGAATGACCTTAAGAGAAAAATATATATATATATATATATATATATACATATATAAGATTACATGTAATAAAATTGCATTCTTCAGAAGAGCAAAAATCTCATGCTGATTGGAGTGAGAAGATCCTATATGATTGTTTCCTGAACTTTCACTATGTTTTTTATTTCTCCTTATTTTCAGTATCTTCTGCTTCTTGACTTTAAAAATTGTGTATGAAACTCTTGAGTGACTGATTCGATCCATGAAGACTTTGAATGAGAATAATCCCACTGACCTACAGAAATATATTTTTATGATGAGAGGAATTATTCCTGGAATTGACTCTTTTCCTGCAATAAGTATAAAAGAAGACAAGATACCTAGTTCAGACTTAGGCATTTAACTTACAGATAGAGAAGTAAGAGCAACTGATATGTACTTTTCCTAAGTTTTTTTTTTTCTTTTCTCTTCTGTCTTATATGTTAAGTAAAAGCAGTGGTCTATATCTTTTATGGTTTACCTGCAAGAAAGCTAATAATTTCAGTGGGTGATTAAACTGGGATGTCTGAGAGAACACAGGTTCTGCATTGAGCGCTTCTGACTCCAAGGGAGTTAACATACTTAAGTAGTTCCAAAGGAGTTTTTTTGACAAGCAGTCTCAAGAAAAGTACTTCCAAATAGTCTGAAGAAGTGGGAAGAAAACTGATTCGGGGCTGATACTAACTTCTGTAGAGAATACTTTGTACTAAACATCTTTGTCCCTGTTGTTTTCCCATGAACCAATGACAACAGAGTCACATGACAATTCAGGAATTCATCCCTCCTCCCTACATAGGGCTGTTATAATTCTAACCATTGAAGATTATTTCAGGGCTCTAATTTTTCTTTGTCAGGGTCTCTGGAGTCATTTCAGCAATTGAGTTCAAATGCTCTGGCAAATATTGTCGGACACAAATCTATCAACGTTCCTCACTATTGAGCTTTGCAAAGCAATAAGCAAGTTTCCTTCTTCATCCCTCTGCCATTGGGGAAAAATAAGTTTTTCAAGAATATAGCATAGAAAGAAAGAAAAAGACAATTGCATTTTTATGTACTCTTATAAAATATTTCATATTACTATACATGAGAAAAAAATGGTTAAAAAATAAATAGAGAAGCTTGTATAATAAATCTGAATGTTAACAAGGTTTTCTCCAGTCCCTATGTTCTTTTCTTCATCAACAATATTTCAATCAAAAATATAGTACTGGATTTCAATATATATTTTAAAAACTTATAATTGATACTAAAGATTGTGTTTCAGATAAAATGTGGTTTAAGAAAACTCATCTGTTTCATTATATTTCTCAGAAAAGTGGACTTCTCCCTTTAATATATATTTCAATCTGAAGAACGACATACTGAAAAATGAAAACAAATGATAGTGCTATCTCCAATAAGACAAGGTATTATTTCAAAATGCATGAAATGGCCCTTGCTCTGCCCTTACAACAGTTAAATCCTTAAAGTGAGACAGCCGAGAAAGGTAGCTAACTCATTCAAGTAGACATGAAAAGAGAGCTTCCCTTTTTTTTTTTTTTTTTTTTTTTTTTTTAATACACAGAAAAAGAGGGATAGAAGGAGGAAATAATTTGTGTGTGTGTGTGTGTGTGTGTGTGTGTGTGTGTGTGTGTGAGTGTGTATGAAATGCAGCTGCTCTAGTGTATATAAGCTGAAATCAGCAGGTGTGAATCAGGGAAGACAGTTATGAGTAAAGGGGTATTCCAGTGCCAAGTAAAAGGAAAAAATAAAAGAAAAAATGGCTTTTAGTATCATTTGATTCATCAGAGTATTAGAATGCAGCTAAAATTAAAATGACAGTAAAAGATAAAATAATCAAATTAAATAATGGTCACATTCATCTTGACATCGTGAACAAACACCTAGTTGTCCAACAGAATTTCTTATTTCAGGACTGAAATCTTCCCTGATGACATAAATTTTCATTAACAATAAGCAGAATCTCTATGCTTTGTTTTGCATTATGGAATATATAATCTTTTTCTCTATTGTTCTCTCTTTGTTTTTTCCAATATTTAAATCTGTCTTTGAATTGTTCTAAAGAATAGTGTATTAATATTTTAATGAGATTTGAAATCTTTGGAAAGTTCAGTGAAAATATCGATGCACACTCTGCTACAAAATACAGGAAGGAGGACTGATTTAACGGCTCACATGCAAGATCGGGTTCATCCCAACTATCCCAACCCTGAATGAGATCTCGTATCAGATTTTCTAGGGAAAGTAAAAGCCTCACAGAAGATATTTGCATTTTGTTCCATCTGGAGTCAAAAAGTTACAGATTGTTTTAAGAGATGAAGTGTAAAGGTCATTATAGAAGTTTTGTCTAATTACATCATAACAAGACCTTCCTATTCATTATAGGCTAATGTTTGCATTTGCAATAGCTATCCTCAATTCCACTTCTTTAGAAGGAAATGGCAAAGTTCTTCTCCATTTAATTTGGAGAACTAATTATTCCATCATTTCTTACCTATTTCACGACAAATACAAGCACCAAGTAGCTCAGTGAAATTATATATATATTTTTTTTTTTTAGTCATAATACTTTATAAACATACAGGTCATCTCAAATCCTAGAGGAATGCTCTGTATGTATTGAATAAAGACCTTGCTTAAAAGCTACAGAACCTTAACCTCAGTTTCACTGGATATTTTTGCCAAAGATCTGATAAAAATGAAGCACTGAGATGAAATTGCTGTTTTTTTTCCTCATGTTCATTAAAAAATTGTAGCTGTCTGCATCTGTAATGCAACATAATTCTGGAATTACATTTTACCATATTCTACACAGAGGATTATATCCACTTCACCCACAGAATATCAGATATCCTAAGCAGTCTCTTAATCTGTTAGTATAAATCCTATTAATCTTACAGATGAAATACATTGATAGATACTGAATGAAAACATGAGTCCTAAGACAAGCAAACACTAAATAATATAATGTTTGACAATCATTTCAGTGAAAAGAAAACAAGTGTTCAAAACTGGGCAAAGACTGTTGAAAGTTAAGAACTGACACAACTCTCTTCTCCATTTGCTAACTCAGTAACACATACTGAGGTAACAATAGTTACTCTTAACTGTTAGTAGCTTACTTTAACCATACCCTGCTGCTTTGTAGTCCTAACCAACAAGAATTTTGCACAGTTTCTGATAAGCTTAATTTAAGCTGAACTGAAGGAGACAGCTGGCACTGAGGGAACCCCTGCTGCATATTTTTTGAAGCTTCATGAAATGTAGCTTTGCATACTGATAGGGTTGGACTGAACAACAGCACAGGCGAGGATATGCAAAAATGAGGAATGGAAGCTGAGACCCAGAGGAGAAGTACATCTGTTCATTTATGTAACTTAAAAAAAAAAAAAAAAAAAAAAAAAAAAAGCATGAAACTCTCGGAAAGGAAGAGTAATGGGAAATAAACAGAAGTGTAGGGGATAGTTGTATAAAGTTTTGTGTTCACTTGTAGGATGAAGGCAAGTAGTAAGGGATCCTTCAGGCCTTAGGGAGTTATTCTAGCTCCATTTCAGCTCAGTATTAAAGAAAGACCATATTGGTCTGTGCCTTGGTTTCTAAGAAAGAAAGAGAGAAATTAAGAAACCTGTTTTCATAGACAAATCAAAGCCGTGGAGTGCAACTACTCCTGTCTAGATAATGAGGATGTGGTTATCTGGGTATAAGTGCATGATAATGTTTCTTTTTTAGAGTGATGGAGCAATCTGTAGGCAAAGACATGACTCTGTAAGAAGCAAGTGCTACAGAATTTGCCTGCATTTTTAATGGTTATAAAAATAACCATCATTCACCAATAATTCACCATTTCTCTCAGAATGAATGTGGTATTAGGAATCACTGTGCTTGAAACCAAGTCTTGATATCCATTTCTAATACAAAGACTTTTTAGGAACTAAATTCATGAGATACCTCTGTGTTGAAGCTATATGTCAATACTTATATAGTAGTTTTGTCAAATAAAAGCTCAATAATTAAAACCCATTAACATATGAAAATATTCAACTGATTAGATAAATTATGAAGGTCCTCCTTACTCATCAAATAACATAAAATTTCTTTGACAGTGACATTATATGTTCTAAACTGCTTTAAATGTTTCCTGGGAGCACATAGGCTCTGTAAGATAAGAATATAACATTAGAAGACCTTCTCTTTTTATGCTTTTTATAATAAATAGAGTAGGGCAACCAATTTCATAACTATACATTGAAACTTGTTTAAAGAGATAAGATCCTCATAGGTTGTTTGAGCATTATTTCAATTTAAATCATAACATGAAGTACTGCAATATTGTTTACAGTGTGTAGAATGTATGTGACATATAATGTGTGGATGGGTACCTTTTCAAGAGCTGGATGACAAGCATGAAAAATGCTTCTTAGTAGTGGTGACTTCATGCCTGGCGCTGATGACAGTTCTGTGGATATTTCTCTGGAGGGCAGTTTGAAATTGAGGATCATAGTAATGTGTTGAGCTAAACTAAAGAAGAGCACAGCTATTACCTATTTTATAAAATCCATACTGTGTGATTTAGAAATAAGTACTTAAACTTCAGATTCATTACATTTATTTTAGTATAAAAATCAAGTCACACTACTGTAATTTCAAAAAAGAAATTATTGTGCAATGACTATTACACATATGCTTTTTTTTTTTCCTTTCTCAATATACTTGTGATTATGGAAACATTATTGCTTCCTGTTTTGTTATTGTCTCCTGTAGCACTAAAATTGTTCTAATTCAGCAAATCACTATTATTTTAATGATAACATACATATTTTCTCTCATCTAGTTCTGTATTTGGTGATGAAATAAAAAGCTCTATATTTATTTCTGCGAGTATTAATCAGTCTTGTCAACCCTGCTTTCAAATAAATAACTTTACTACTTCAGACATCAGCATCGCAGTGCAAAATTGTTCAAATGCTACAAATGCAAAAACTCCAATGTTTGTGTTTTGTTCCTAAAAATATGCTATATCAGTGCAAACATAGAAGTTCAAAGGTTAAGTTGCTTTCCCACAACAAGACTATTTCTGAATTCCCATATATACTGACAGAAGTTTGATGATTCTCTGTTCCTTTTCTCTTGTCCTCACCCTTGCCTGTGTTCACTTCCAGCTGTGTCGTGTAGGTATTACTGCCCTGCATATAATTTACCTTTTGTCATCTTCCCATTTGCTTACCATTAACACAGACTCATAAAATCATAGAAGTCAAGAAGTGACTCCTGGAGATCTCTTTGTCCAACCCCCTGCTGTACATAAGGCCAGTTACATCAAGTTGTTCAGAGTCTTGCACAGACATGTTTTGAGTGTCACCAGGGATGGAGATTGCCCATCTCTCTGTGAGACCCTTTCTGGTGGTATTTGGCTGTCCTTATAGTAAGAAGTATATATTTTTTCTGCAGTATGAAGTCAGAATTTGTCATGTTGTATTTACTGTATGTTGCTTCTTACCCTGTAATCATTGTGCATCTCTAAGAAGACTCCAGTTACATCTTCTTTAATCTAATCTTTCTCATATTTTTGGCCAGCACTGAGAACTCAACATCAAATCTTTCTGTGTGCTTCATGTTTTCCAGTCCCCTGAAGATCTTGCTGGGATTCTGTTGGACTCACTCTGGTATGAAAATTATTAGTAGAGACATTTTTCAGCAATTGGTCCAAGAGGGGAAGCACTCTTACTGTCTGCTAGTTAGACTTTACGGTAGTGACAATCACTCTGAGCACAATGGACAAGTCAGTTTTCCACTCATTTTCTACTTATCCTGTCTGTATCTCATAATTTTAGCTATGAAGATACCATGGTACATTGTGTAGCAGTTCTGCTACATCATGTAGCAGAACCTGTAGATCATGTAGCAGAACCATTTCAAGTTCATGATTGCTGTAAATTTGCAATTTAAGGTCCATTGACAATACTGGGACACTACAATTATTTTTGAGCAAAGTCAATTTGTAGCAAATTAAAATTGCAAGAACATTGCAAAGATTGAGATGCACAATAAAAAGGCAAGAACTGCAGTGAGCGGATTCATCAGGCTCCTGGCTTTCGCCTTTGAAAAGTTTTTGTTTGAATGTTTTAAATGCTTTAGTTTTTTGTTTCCAAATCAGCTTCCGAGATCAATGTGTTTTACTGACCAACTGACAAGGGAATAATAAAGTTATAAACATCTGAAAGAGAATCATCTAGAATTCAACTATTTTCAAAATATTTGCCTACAGTTGTTAATGTGAGATACAACCAAATCTGTGAAGGGCTAGTTGTGCCCTTGCTCTTCGGGGAGAGATTCAAATTGATTTTGTATAGGAGGTTACTAAAGGGTAAACGTAACTTAATGTCTAAGATTTCTTAGTGTAGATGTGGATTCTTCTTGAGTTCCAGGATTAACCCGATATGTCTGGGAGAGGGTGCGGGGAAGAAATGCAGTACACCCAATATGAGTGATATGGCAGAACTTCATTTATTGTTAGGTACAGACAGACTATATAACAGCCAGTAATTGTTGAACCTCCTTGTCAGCAGCTCATTGGTTACAAGCAGACCTTTTGGCAGTAAGTGATTGGATGTTAAACAGAGCCTCTATCACTAGGACGGTAACACTGCAGCAAGGAAGCTTAGCTACTTTCTCACACTCTGGATAACTGCAAAGCTACTATTGTTTATACAGACTACCAAGGTCACTGTGCCTCTGAAAAACATGCTGAGATCTCTATATTGCAAACCTAAGGCCTAACTTATGCCAGGGGCCTAGCTGAGTTAGAAACCAAGGCCGTGGTTGTTCAAAGCTTCACATGATCTATATCCCTGTTCCTTTAGCCATTCTGCAACATCTTAGTTGCATTTTTTTTTTTTTTATTTCCCAGGTACACTTTGTTTAATTTCTTTTAATTAATTCAAGATTTCAAAATAGAAAAGTTTGAAAATAGAAAAGATTTTTAGTTTGAAAATAGAAAAGATTTATTTTTATGTGAATACCTAATTCAGAGTAGAAAAGATTTATTTTTATGTGAATATCTAATTCAGAATTATGCATGGCTAAAGGGATATGTCTATATGTTAGAGAAGATTTTGAGCTACAGTAAATTATAATGATATCTCTTAAAGGAATGGATAAATATTACCAGAAAAATGCACGCTTATTCTTCTTCAGATTGTAATGTGCCATGTCAGAAAATTTTGCTTATAATAACTTTCCTGCAAATTTCAGATGAACTGAGTTGTAGCAGTTCGAAATCTCTTCAGCAGGAGTCTGTCCACCCTGAAAATATGTAACACACTGAAGAGGAATATAATTCAAAGAGCAATAAAGAGCCAGATGAACAAAATAATTGTCATTGTGGTAAAGGTTTTCTTGATTTGTTTTTAGTTTATTGTCAATATCATTGCTATATTTACAGTCAAACATTGATAAAAAGTAATACATTTATATTAGATTTTCAGAACACAGAAAAGAAACTGAATTATTTTATTCTTGCATTCTGATTCTTGTGTTTGTGACACCAGAAAATCAAGGTAAAAAAATATTTATGTATATATTTCCTATTTTCTTGTACTTGGAGGATACAGTGACTTTGCCAAGCTACAGTAATGATCTAATTTAAAAGGTGAAAAAAGATCACACAATTGATTTCTGAATTTCACTTCCTGCTAAAATAACAAGATATTTTTCTTGAGAGAACAAATTTTGAAAAGAGTTACTTTCTAATTACACCGCCCAAATTTACACACAAAACTAGCTGGGCATTCTTTCTGTAATAAGAATTACAGAAAAGATATTTCCAAAAGAGAACTTAATGTCTTTACTACCTAAATGTTAGAAACCACTTAGACAACTATAATTTTAAAACAGCTACAGTCTTTAGATGTGGGTGATATGGAATATGGCACCTTAGATGTTTTTGTGAATATGTAACAAACTCTTAAGTATTTTTCATTCAACAGTTGGATATATTAAAGGTCAAAGTCCAAAGATCGTGTGAAAGAAGGGGATTTATCAATCAAATGAATTCGAAGGTGGGTGGGAGACTATAATTTTAAGGGAAAATCTAGTTTTTACATAATATTCTGCAAGTAGAATATTATGGAGCAGCAGGAAGTCTAGGACTGGAGCCACAATATACCTAGCAAAAAGAAATACTGCTATTTTTGGCCATGATCTGAATGCGTGTTCCTGTTTCTTCATTCACATGTCATGGAGCCCAACAGGGTACAGAGAATTAGATTGAAGCAGTTGGTGCTGAAGCCTCTTCATAAACACTGTATTTTTTTTTTTAACTTCAGACTAGGTTTAGTCTGGCTAAAAAGCCTCTGCCACATGTTTCATCTGAAGCTATATGAAGGACAAGCTCTGCTTCAGGCTCTGATGCCTACATGAGCAGGCAGAATGCACTTAAAAAAGAAATAAAGACACTTCTATTTTACTTTCCCTCTAAAAGAACATAGCTTAAGCACATCTAAACCTCTCTGAAAACTAAATTGATATGTTGTAAGAGGAGACAAGTGGGATATTTGTTTCCAAGCAGCATTATTGTTCTGAGTCCAAACCAAAATGTGAATGCAGTCTTACACACTACTGCTAATGACAGAGGCCACACTAATGATAGAGTCAAGTCGCCTGGACCAGCAGAAGTCTGCATCCCTCAGGCCTAACCTCACACCTCAACAGGTGTATTCACACATAAAGGACTTGGCCCTGGTGTTTACTTTGGGCCATATATGAATCCATGCATTCTTGTAGATCAAAGGGCATGAAATAAGAGCTGAGCTCAGGCCACTAAAAGGATGTTTTAATACCATGAAAATAAAGGTACATGGTACATGCTTTGGGCATGATATGGAGGCTACCTGAAGACTCAGATCCTGCTTGGACAGTGCAGTGTGTAGAGTAAGTGCAGCAGGAGCAAAATAGTATGAAGTTTAATCCATTTTGCTACTTGGGAGCTAGCAATGGAGTGAATTAACCAGTTTTCCTTTTGAAGAGAGATATTTGAGGAAAAAACAAGGATCAGCCTAATAATCAGAAGGTGGCAGTCGGGGATCACTGTTTGGCTATTCTTTACTTAGCATGCTGACATAGATGTCATTTCTACTCAATACTTTTAAGTACAAAAGCGCTACTGTATTTGTACCATTTCACATTGTCTCACATTGTTAGCAATAACTTTCTGGTGGACAAAATGTTTGTGGTAAAATTCTGACCTTTACTGCACCATTTTCATTCCACTTTCAAATCCTAGGTAACACAACATTTTACTCTAGAAAACACTATTCATTCTAAAGAAAAGCACCAATCCAAGGCAGAATGCAGGTACTATCCAAAATTGTTTTCTATGTGGATTATTATGATCATTCTGACGTGTCTAGTTCTTCCTGTGAAATGTGTAATTTTTATTTACAAAACTACCATGACTGCAGATATTTGGAAGACTACAAAGAGATAACAATGCTAAAAAATGTTCTCCTTATCCAACATATTTTAAATAGAGATGCATAAGGTCTCTGCTCTTTTTTTGCATGCAGTTCAAAAGATAATAGGTTCACTGAAAGTCCTTTTTTGCCATCAAAACCTCCTAGACCTGGGTTTGAGCAAGCAGTCTTTTTTTATGATTCAGGTGCTCCTCGAGAGTCCTTTTGGCCTTAGAGAGCTATTAGATGTTTACCTATTGTAAATTAAAATATTCCTTTCTGTCTCACTAGAAATTTTTCATCCTTCGTCTTTCTCAAACAGAGAACTGTGCATTACATTCAAAACATAAAACTTGACATTTATATACTTTTTTATTAATAAGATTAATACAGAATGCTTAGTATTGGTTTTCATTTGAGCCACTACATCTGAGACAGCAGATACTAACCCATCATTTTGTGATGAACCGAGCTCCAATCCTGTCATGGAAAAAGCATGATAGAATACATTTGGAACAAAGCTATCATTAGTTAAATATTGCTGCTCTTCATCAAAATTACTCTAAATCTTAAATATCATACTTTTTTGTTATCTAAAAAAATAAAAAGGCAAAATATTTGGATGTGTCCAAGTTATTGAATATTTCCAGAACATTCTAAGTTATACATGGTTTAATTTATATTTTAATCATGATTTAACTTGGATAAATTAGAATATTCTAAAAATGTCTTCTTGCCTGTTATTTCTACGGAAGTAATTCTCTATGGATTAAGACATATTTTTATACTTAAATACATCTTATGCACCCAATGAATGCTAAAAAAGATTTTATTTGCATAATTCTAGAGATGGAAATTCAGTTTCTTTAATCACTCTCCAACAGCCTATTCAGCTTTTCCTTTGAACTGCTACCACTCTACACTCTTTTACAAGCTTTTGTTGAAAAAGTTAAATGTAAATACTAATGTTAAAGTGTTGCCCTAAAATTTTGTAACATTTAAATATAATAGTCCTTATTCTGCAGTCACTGGCAAATTATAAGGGCTTAGAATAACACTATAATAGCGTTCAGTGGCATCAAACTGCACAATAGCAAAAACCTGCTCTTTTTCCTATATTCTGTTGCTTGCATTCAACTGTTTCAGCAAGAGACCTTTTTTATGTACAACAGAGAGACTATCAGATACTAAAATTGCTATGGTTTCTCTACTATTCTCATTCTGATTGCCCCAGAAAACAACTGAAAATCATTTTTTTGATTACTGCACTAGGAAGTGCTACAAACTAATCTTTCGACAAAGATAACATGATAACATTCAGTACTGTATCAGAGCCTTTTTTTTTAAACATTTGTTTTGTCCAGTTTTTAATGTGCAGATGCTTGAGAGGCTGCTTTTTTGTGTGTGTCAGTTGGTACTTACATGAAAAGTAATGTTGCATTTTTTTCTATTTCTTAATAGAAATAGTCTTTGAAAATATTCTGTTGTCAATTTTGTCATTGCTGTTCCAATAACAATTAGAATAATTCTAAAGAAGATCTAAGCCAGTACAACCACTCCCTTTTCAAACTAGATATTTAATTCAACAACTGACAAACCAAAAAGATTTCTGAATAAAAGATAGCTGGAGTGGAGAATAAGTGTCTTCAATTTTTGTTTTTAACGACTTAACACAATAATGTTCTGCTGAAGGTTCTGCAAGCCCCCCAAAAGGAAAACTGGAAGCAGTGGAGTTTAAGGAGAAATGGCCCAGAGATCTTGGAAATGGATTGTGTACAAAATGAGTCGTGGTACTTTGTTAAATCCAAGCCCAGGTTACCAGATCCAGGAAAAAAAATAAATAAATAAAATAAAGTGCTACTGTACCTAATAATGAGTTCTTTGAACCAAATTTTGCTAGTGCTGATTTAGACTTCTCCCCCTAATGCAGGCTGTATTGGGAAGAAGGAATAATAAATTTGGGATTTACAAACTTCAGCTTATTGGTTGCTGAGAACCTTAAATTGGACCAAACAAACAAACAAGCAAACAAAAAATACAAAACACAAGCACCTGTGTCCGAAACTTATCTTTTGCACAAACTTATTGATCTAAATCTCATCTAAACATAGATTTAAATTCCTGAAAAGTCAAGATGTAGTTAAGAATTAATTTCTTCTAATTATTTAGACCTGCTTGGCACTGTAAGACCTTCTCTATTTAGCTTAAGAATAAGAGGATTTCCACAGTTGTGTCAAGATAGGTGCTTGTCTTCCATTTGAAACCTAGATGCTAGCTAGTGAGGGTGATGCCCACATTTTAATGATCACCTTATAGATGATTCAGGGTGCATTTTTCCTGTATTTTTAAAAAGCTACTGAATAAAAAAACAGCAGTGTTTTGAAGGATATGATATTCTTCTGCCTTCACAGTCGTATTTGTCATCCTAGTGCATAAGCACACAACTTAATTATATTTGCTTTATATTTTACCTATTCTGTTAGATCTATTCCTGTCAGTCCAGTGGTTCAGCTTCCAAAAGAGTGGTGAAAGATCAAGACCAATACTTGGTGTTTTTGCAAAATCAAAATCATTTCAGGGTGAGAAAGACTTAAATCTCACTCTTCCTGAGTTTTGATTGCTGTCTTACTATCTATCTCACACAGCAGCCTGGGTAGAGGGATAGGCATACTCCAAATTTGCCTAGAAATTTGGATATTCCCAGAAAACTTTGTGAAAGGATGACTATTTTACACCTTTGTAGAGAAGATGGCTGCTGCACTATATGCTGATGGATATTTAGAGGATTCACTCTCATATAATTTTATGTACGAGGGAAGCTTTTGCCTGAAACATGATGTATGATGGGAGTCGGAGTCATCTTTGAAGGCTAAAGAGTATATGCCTGCATAATATCCTTGAATCTTCATATCCAATGAGCATTTTAGAACCCAAAGTGTTCGCAGGTTTTGGCCCGTGCTTTTAGAAACGCCTACCATCTCAGTTTTATATTTTTCATTCTTTTGCACAATTCTTCTGCCTAATTTTCATTTATTCTAGTACTATGTAAAACAAGCAGGAACCAAAAATGTAATTTGCAGTTTTAATCCTTTTCTTCATTGAAACCTGATGTGGAGAACATCCCTAGGGTTGCTTAGATAACCTAGTTCAGTATTTTAGCTTTTTTTTTCACATAGATGCAATTTGCTGTTAACTTGGTTAAAGAAAATGAAAAAGAATGAAACCTGCAGTTTCACCATGCTCTTCTATGTACTTCCTTTTTGTGTATTTAGGCTTATCACAGAATCTGCCTATACCCACACAGTTGTCACTGTGGGAATCAATTTTCTTTCTTTCTTTCTTTCTTTCTTTCTTTCTTTCTTTCTTTCTTTCTTTCTTTCTTTCTTTCTTTCTTTCTTTCTTTCTTTCTTTCTTTCTTT
>VZSV01000040.1:3745805-3771415 GCA_013398735.1 Nothocercus julius
GGTTGGGCTAGATGACATCTCGAGGTCCCTTCCAACCTTAAGCATTCTATGATTCTATGAATGAGGTGAAACATATCTCTGTGTACTTCAGTCTGTAATATAGATTGAATATTTTAATTAACCAGACTACAAGAATTTAGTTGGAGACTTTTTTCCTAAAGTTTGGCCTCCAGACTATAATTTATGGCAGATATGTTTTTATTAAATTTGGCTCAAGTCGTGACAATGAGACAAAACTGTTGTTATTACATGTTTATTATTGTTTTGATATAAACTAATCTAGAACAGCAATGCTTTCAAGATCAAGCAAACAAAGAGAAACAATGCAAAAAAAAAAAAAAAAGAAAAAAAAAACATTGTAGTTTATACAACATATTATGAAAGATCCAAGAAAGCAAAACAAGATGATGTCAGATAATACCCTAAACGTTATTCTGCTTTCTAATGCTATCTTAAGAGACATCTGTGTATTACAACCGTTTTAAACTTTGACACATTCCTTTTTTAATATACAGCTAGTACTTAGCTACCTCTTGACTTGGTTTACCTTTCTTGATGATCCATGTAAATTATACAGTGATGGAAAATATTGTAAATGACTGTCAACATTTTTAGGATATTACCACTGTCTTTCCTTCCTGTCACGGTGAATATTTTATTGTCATGGCATATTATCATGGCATTATACTGCTATGTTATGGTATTTTATTTATAGTTCCTCCTTTTTCATGCTTTCATCTGACTTTCTACAAATATCTGATACTTTTAATACCATTTGTAATATTAAAACTTGTGAATGTGGCCACCATCCAATTATGAAAGATGACCACACATTACACATTATACTTTATTTTTAATTCTTCCAGCATATATTCCTATGGCTGTGGTTATTATATAGTTCCATATACTCATATAGTTATCTGTCAAAGATGCTGAACTTCAATTTAAAGCCTTCCAATTCCATCCCATATCATTTAGTGAATTGTCCCACTTGTTATTTTACACTTATTCTTATGATTTTGTTCAAAGTGCTGTCTGTTAATATTTGATAAAAAAAAACAAATTGAGAAAAAATTCATACAATATTATAATGAAAATGTTATCAAAAAAATATGATTTTCACCCTTAATCTAAAATTATCAGCTTCATTGAAATTTGTCTAATGCTTGAGGTGTATGCAGCATGGAGAATAAACATGAAGAATTAGAGGTCTGTGTGCAATTGCAGGGCCATGATCTCATTGTAATTATAGAGACATGATGAGATAGGTTAACATGACTGGATTGCTGTCATGTGTGTCTATGTGCTTTTTAGGAAAGACAGGCCAGGAAATTCCATCTGAATATGAGGAAAAAAGTCTTTACTGTGGGGGTGACAGAGCTCTGGACCAGTTTGCCCAGAGAGGCTATGGAATCTCCTTCTCTGGAGATACTCAAAACTCAACTGTATGTGGTCTTGTGCAATGTGCTCTAGGTCACCCTGCTTGAGCAGGGGTTTGGACTAGATCTCAAGATCTCCCTTCCAACCTCAACTGTTCTGTGATTTCCGAGAGTCACCTAGCTCACCCTCAGTTTTGACATAGGTTTGTAAGTACTAAGAGCATTTGGAATATATGCTCTCTGATATCTTCCATAACAGCAAGCGTTTTCCTACTTCATCTATCTCATTGGTTGCCCTTAGAGCCGAAAGCTTTTCTCAGCATTTAACTTTTGACTCTCAAGGCTATATATCATCTTTTCTCAACATTATGAACAATTATCAGACTATTTGAATTTTTTTTTAATGAATTATTATCCTTTTATTGGAATTTATATAAATATTTACAGTCTTACTGAACCCTTTTACGAGACATCTCTGGAAATTATCAGTATATATTCCAAAAATAATTATGGACAAAAATATAACTTTTTCTATAATACTTTTATCAGCCCCATCTGATGAGCTCACCAAGGATATCATTAGAAACTACTTTGAGTAAAGATTTTAACCACTTTAAGCCCTACCATTATATTAACTTAAAGTATATAGTTTTTTTCGGAATTTATTTATGAGACTTCCTGTGGATCTATGCCTTCTAAAGTCAAAAATGCATGTCTTCTTCATTCCCGTTTCTGCTTCTTTGGACAGTTACCTAGAGTAAAGAGGAAATTAGATTTAGTTGACATTACTTGATCTTGATAAATCTCTTAGCTGTTTCTACAATCTTATTACACTCATAATATTTACAAATGGATGGTTTAATACTCTGTCCTAGTGTCATTTCAAAGGTACCAAAAACAGCTGAGTGGACTGTAATTCCCAGCAGTAACTCCCTCACACACACTTTATCTTTTTTAAAGGCAGATACTATGCTTGCTGTTTTAGAGGCTCTTGAGATTCTACCTTTCCTCCATGAATTCTCTAGACTTGTTAATGTCTCAGAGATTTCTTTGCCTATTTTATTTAAATATAATAGGGTAAATTTCATCAGAACATGCTAGTTCAAATGCACTTATCTACATAACCTTTAATCTTTCTTCATTCAGGCCCATGTTTCCACATCAATTTCAGTTGCTAAACATTTCATCATAGTCAAACTTTTCTGTCAAGAGTAAAGCTAAAAAGAGATTGACCTTTTAAGTCTTCCCTTTGTTATCTGATGTTTCTTTATTTTTACTATTAGGCAGTGGTGCTACCCTTTCCTGATAGCAATTGAGAATTTATTTTATTGTCTTATCCAGTACACACTATCTAGTCATTTTTCTTCCTTTGCATATCTGACTTTTTTTCCATAAATTCATATTCTGCTTTTATACTGAAGATTCCTCATGCAAGCACATTGGTATATACTTGGCAGTATAGAGTTACATTTCCTCCACTTTCATGTTTTTTTACTGTGCATCCTGAAAATTCTGTTCTGAAATTCCTTTTTTTTTTTTTTTTAATTTACCTTAAAAATTCTTCCCTCGGGACTGTACCTTCCAGTGTCCTGAGTTCTCCGAAGTTTTTCTTACTGAACTATATTGTCATATTTTCTGCTGTCATTCAACTTTTATCTCACAGTTGTGGACTTTATTGTTTCTTTTTGACTTTCACTCTAATTGTATTACCTCTTCAGAATCTGAACCAGTTCCTCCTGTCAGTCAGAATCAAATTTATTTCCAGACCCAAAATACTAAAAACACATGAGTCAGGCCCCCAAAACTTGTAAGATAACTATGAAAAAAAAAAAAAAAATCAGCCTCTTAACATTTACTGTCTTTCTTTTCAAACCCTAAGGTTCTCTTGGATTAATTTTTCATACTTTTCTCTGGAGTCATGAGGGCTAGCAACATACTTAAAAAAAAAAAAATGAAATTTTCATCTCCTGTTTTTCTCAAACAGTAGGGCTTTGATACAGATCATCATGAGGTTCTTAATAAAATGAGAGTTGTTTATTTTAGGTCTATTGACAGCTGGTTAAAAAGTAATAATATATGAGCACTTGTAATCTCCTGCTTCGGTCTGTTTGCTATATTTGGTTATTGAAAAACTCTTCTTCAGCTCTTTTTCATTTATTTCACTGAAAACAGCTGAATCTTCTCTTTCCCTCACGAATAGTTTTTACTAAATTATGTGTCCTAAGGCTTTCAAAAAACTCAGATGGTAGAGGCAGTAATAGTGGCATTAACCATTAACATAGCATAAAACCTTATGTAATGAAATGAAATAAAGGACACCTAATAGTGGTAAGGTCTAACTTGCAATCCTCTACGATTTCATAGAAACTTGTTTTGTGCTCTAATGAATAAAAGTATCACTTTATGTTATTGTATGATTGTATAAAAGTAATTGTCCCTGAATTGCTCTCACAAGACATGATTGTTTTTTAAACTGTGTAGTTCTAATTGTGAAATATAGTGAATTTGTCCTACTCTAGAAATATGTTGCCAACAATTTCTGTTTAATTTAGCTTTCACTTAATGATAGCTCTATTTTAGATTTGTAGTCAAGAGCTACATGGAAGATTTTCAAGGTTTGCATCTGATAATGAACCTAGGAAATCGAACAAAAGTTATTTGAAAAGTAATTCCTTTGTAAAGACCACCAAAATATGATTAACTTGTATTTTTTTATTTTATTAACTTGTATTTTTTTATTTTTTTATTTTAACTACTGATACTACAGTATCAGCTGGTACTACACTATCAGCTGAAACTAACCCACAGAATGCCAAACAACTGGATATATGGGCTCTATATCATTCCAAATAAAAGTCAAAATTTGCCTTAAGTTTTTGTTTTGTACTCAGTCAAGGGCTTCAATTAAAGCCATATTGTTTTCCAGTGTGAAGCCAAAGTCTTACCTGCAGTTTTACTGATCCTGCTGTGTTGCATATTCTCTCCATTTGTCCTATGTGTTGTTGCAATTTTTTTTTTTAACTTTCCCCCAAGTCAGAAAGACAGATAGGATTCATAGGCAGCCTGAGGCTAGGATACCTGCAGAACAGTGAGGATATCTGCCACCAAACTACAAGCAACATTCAGGGATCACAGCCCATGAAAGGCAGATTGCAGGACACAGAGTCCAATTGCCGTACCAGCTCCTCACAGTCAGTATACAAGGCACTAAAAAGGTTTGGCTGGACTGATGTTCAGGACTTATTTAACAAGGAAAGGATATTTATATAATTAATTACCAACAGCTTTTTGTTAGGTGTATTATAATGCATGTATATAACTGCATTCTTTGATTTGTGACTTATTTTGTTGTCTTGGAGCACTGAAAACATCCAGAGGAATTTTCACTGTAAATATGTAGCAACCAAGGAGAAGGAAAAATCAAACAAATCCCCTATCAATAATCCATAGAAATTACTGTAGAAGTAATTCTGTTCTTCCAAATAGAATATAGAATTGTAATTAAGTAGTACATGTACTTCAATAGTTTATATAGGACATATAGGAAAAATGTAGCTGGATAAGACCATCATATGAAAGAATATTCCAGAAATTTTCTCTACAGAAATAACAGAATCCATAAGAAGCATAATAATACAGCTCAAGTGTTACAATTTGGAAAAACTCTACATTAACTCTCACCCTTCCCCCTTCTCGTTCAAGAACCTTGAGTTACAGAGTTCACTTGCAATATGCAATTTAAAGAAGTTTTTTTTTTTTGCTTAGACTGGCAATAAAGAACAGACTGTCCTGATTGACACCTCCTTGGGTCTTATCTCCTGGCAGCTCTTTCTGCAAGAGCTGCTTCCCTACTGAGTCCATCCTCTCCTACTGAGAATCAAAGCCCCATCAAGCTGCGTTGAGGGGGGACTCCTGTTTTGAAAAGCCAGGTCAAAAAAACAGAATCAGAAAGGAACCGTGTTATTTATCAGACTAGTTTGGGGTCTGAATATTACCTCTAGGTGCTTTGTGTGCTATGGAGAAATAATTGTTCATTTGTCCACTAAATGTACTCATAAAATTAATTAATTTATACAAAAACAGATTTGTTTAAAAGTGTCTGTTAAGATTATAAAAGACAGAGATGTGAATTTTGGGGGATTTAATTCTTCTTCACATTTTTCAATTTTCAATTGAAACCATTATGTAAGTTTTTTAATTTTTTATTTGATACATTGTGAGATTAAGTGTGGAGGTGTTGAAGAACCTTCCAATTAATTAGGGACACTCACTGCGGGATGTTTCTCAGGTTATCTTTAAAAAAAAAAAAAAAAAAAAAAAAAGTTTGGTTAGGGCATCTCTGTCTGTTTTTTAAAAACAGAGGATTAATTATATGATTATACTAAATCATTGCTTTCTCTTATCCAATTGAAACACTGTGAAGTATAACTTTTCACTAAGATCTAGCACTGTTCAGAAGACAGCAGAAAAGCACAGCCCTAACTGCTTTAAAATAGAGGGTGAATTACAATTTTTTTCCTAGGATCAGAAGGTGTTCCCAGGGAGTTCCTAATATTTGGTAACAGTGCACGAAGAAAATGAGTGCAAGAGGTGTCATGAGTCTATAATTCTATAAATAATCTTGACAAAAAAAATCAAATGCTTTGGCATGTGACAGATCATAGGCCACCAGAAAGTTCATATCATTAAGACTGTTTTAGATTTTATTAGAATGTGCCTAAATACCCAACATTACATTGAATATAGACCTGAATTGCCTTAGATAGGTATTTTGTCACTGCTCCAGGAATCAAACCCCTTAAATAATAAGTTTTTTTTTTTCCAGGTGGAACTACTCAGTTCAATCCAAAATAAAATCCAGGAATATACATTCTGGGTTAGTGAGGAAAAAAGTATGACACAGATTGTATCTACTTAACAATATTTATTTATTTATTAGCTGTTTAACAGCTAATAATGCCAATAATTGACAATACTACACTACAGTTTCTAAGGTTATCTGTTTTGCTTTTAGATGATGCACCTAGAAGATAAATGGATTAAAACTTCACTGAATATGATAGAGCACTATTCATATAATTAAAACAGAAGTCTAATGTATATTTTGTAATAACTGTTTCATTAAGAAAAAGAATATGGTGCATTTTTTATTCTAGAATTTCTTTCATTTAAAACAAATACTTAATTTTAAAATATCAAAAAGTTACTTTTTTATTAGTTGTTAGAAGCTTTTTTTAAAATGCTCTAGTTAATATGGATGAAAGGAAATTTCAGAAAATTTTGCTTTATAATACACTGCTTGGCGTTCACGCTGCTTCTGGTCTACTCTACTACCTTGTTAAGATATATGGGTAGGATGTATAAAATTAAACTTCTCAGGCTCAGAGTAAAAGAGATTCTGCAAGAGATAAAAGGAAAGTGGGTATAGTGATGCTGCAGAGCATGTAGAAGTCTTTTATCACCTTTATCTCCAAAGAAATTAAACTTTTAAAACAGAATATCTAAGACTTTCAGTGCTGATACAAATCACATACATAAAGACGGGAACATTAAAGTGTGTATCTATATTTGGAAGTTACTTCTAAAACAGGAACCTAATCATGTTAAAGGTAGCCACGTTACAGTTACGTACCTGCAGAGTTGTGCTCAGCTTTAGACCTACTACTGAACAAGAAAAATCACTGCAAATAAAGTGATCCCATGGTCCTCGGTTTGTGTTTTGGAAAATAATGTTTCATGTCTGATATTTCACGGATGAGCTCTGTAACTGCAGCACAATTTATTTCTTAACAGAAAGAAGAGCTGATGATATGATTACAGTGAGTAGATCAATTAAATCTAGTGGTTACCCTAGCAGTTTCTTAGTGGTCTGGGATCACAGATCCTCAAGTACATTAATAGTATTTTTAGAGTATCAATATAATATTTGTAACAATGCTCGCAAGCCAAGGTGAAATCTAGAGGATGAGTCTTTGGGGCCAGTAGCAATCTAAACCAGTCATGGGGCCATTTATCTGAGTAGCTTTTTTGGAGGTATTTTGAACCAAAGACCTACTTTTGATTAAAGGACACTATATTATATTTTTCCTTTGGTAGTTTGAGATTCTGAGGATTGACATTAAAAGAAAAATAATGCAGATGCAGACATATATTTAAACACTTAGAATCACTAGTAGTATTTTGAAGTTTAGGAAAGACTGGTGGTAGATATATGGTAAAGCTTGCCAAATCAGCACCTAAAAGAATGGAAATAGCTCTTTATACAGTGACTAATATAATTAGGAACCTCTGGAACTGTTAAATGATAGTGTGAAGGCAAGTTAGAATTCTGCAAAACTCAGATTACTCTGAGGCAGTATATTTCACTGATTACACATGGTATATATTTTGAGAGAGACATATAGCAAACTCATATTACTATAGAAGAAGTGATACAGGCTAAATGCTGGAGGAGGTAGTTTTGTTCTTGTTGTTGTTAGACAAGACAAATTTTTGTCCGAAAGAAAAGACTTGTTTTCTGCTGCCAGTCTGGGTACTGTTTATAAATACATTAACACTTTGACAATGAAACAATGTCACTGCTACATTGACACCATTCAGGAAAAGAGTGACAAAGGATCACATGATCCTTTTGATGATTTTGAAGGCAGGAAACAACAGTGGTCAGGTGGAATGGACCATGAAGGACTGGTAAATAATGCATCATAGAAGAAAATGGCTGAGAAGCTCCAGAAAATTCAGAATTTAGAGATGCTCTAATAGCCTGGCCAAATATCAGGCACTCCCCATGGCAAAAATGAGTTATTGTTGCATGGATTATATAGCATAAGACATATATTTAAATATTGTTCTTTAAATAATTTTAATACATTCCTTATCTGCACTTAAAATCCAAGTGCAGTTTAACAAAGAAAAGGTTATATGAGTTTTAAAAAATTTGTGTCATTAAAAAGAAATTTTCAGGTGATACAAGTCGTTCTTGCACCCAGCCTATGGTGCAAGGATAGAGTCTATTTTGTTCTAAGTAAAGAACTAAAGTTAGAAGTCACTGTAACTAGAATCATGACATTTTTTTCTGTGTATCTGATCTACAGATAGCATCCTTCTGCTATACAAGATGTCTCTGCTGACATCTGATCAGAGTGCCAGATATCTTCCTGCACAGATTTAGTAGTGTGACATTTCTTTTCGTGACTCGTGGTCACAGCCATCTAAACTCCCAGAACTGCAGGTAGGACAGGAGCTGGAAATAAAACTCTATAATCCCATAAAAGGTAAAAATAACTGCAGATAATGTTGCTGTAGAGATATTACAATGCTTGCTGTACGTGACAAGAAGTAAGAGTACTACGTGTCAATTTGACCAGACATTTCTGGTGAGTCAATGTGGGCTTGGTAAAAGGTGATGCCACTTTTTATCTCTTCCTACCACTCATACTGTCTGTCCTTAGAGCACTCATCTCTAATTCAGCTGGTATTTAAATGTTTTCTTACTGTCTTACCCTAGCAGTACTTGTCAAAGAAAGAGACAAGCCACGTCTGAAGATCTTGGTCCAAGTGAACATCTTCTGCAGCTTCGCTCTTGTAGCTCATAGGTTGTGGCATTTTGCACAAATTCTAGCAGTGCACCAGCAATAATAGCATTTTGAGCTATGAAATAAATATACCCTTCCACATCAGTGTTTATTTTCAGCCTTTTGTATTAATTTTTAAAAAATGTAGTTCTACTGATTACAATGATGAACAAAATTTAAATAAATCTAGGTACAATAATAAAACCTTATTCATTTTGAGTTTTACACCAATTTACCTTTATATTGCCCAAATGATTTTGTGTTGTTTGGAAAGCCTGATAGCTCTGTGTGAAATATAATTTAGGATGTGTGACATTAGCAATAGCATGTATATTTTTTTTCGTCATAAAAATGAGTTCAAAGAGTTACTTCATTTGACATGTTTTAAGTCACAAGGACTTGAACCCTTGTGCAAATAATAGTACACTTGCTACTACTGTTTTTTTTTTTTTTTTTTTTTTTTTTTTTTTTTTTTTTTTTATCCTAGAATATGTACATACTGATTAATACAGTAATGCAAAAGACAGAGATGCTGTCTGAATTCTTGATGGAAGTTTGGGTAGAATCACTGTTTATTTTATGCAGCTTGAAGCAGACCTGGAAGCAAATGAAATTCCGAAATGTGGAATGAGTGTCTTGGTGGTCAATATTTGAAGGGTGATTGACCATACACATAGATGATTTGAAGGACTCAGTTTCTACAAAACAGCAAAATACTTGACCTCCTTGTGAACATTTTCACCAGCACGTATGTAATAAAAGTAGGAACGTTGAAACTGTGAGTTTAATTTATAAATTACAGTAAATAGAGTATTCTCCAGTTCTAGTACTATCTGGTAGCCCATACACTTTGAGGATCTCCATGTGGAATAAGCAGGATCTTTGATGTCTGATTGAGGAATGGGAGAACAAGTTGGTCAAGCAGTATATTCGTGATCAATGTACCCCTGGGAGAAGGGGCAGTAGTCAGAGCTGACAGCAAGAAGGTAACAGGCATTTCAAGAATCAATTGTCATTTTAACAGCTGAACAGAAATGGGAAAAATTCCATACAACTCAGGGTGGATAAAATGAAGAATCTGTAAATAAATCTATAAGTAAAGTTTCTCTTTGACTTTGGGGAAGCATCAGTTCACCATGGAGATACAGGAGTTAACTCTGAGGAGGAACAGCAGCGATATAATAAAGTACATTTAGAACTGGAGCTGATTCCAGGAGGAGACCACTTACAGGAATTAAATATAGACCTCCTCAGCAATGTAAGTACAATACAGTTAAATATATAAAATGAACTGTATCCAGCCCAATTAGGTTCCCAAACAGCAGGATTCCTCCTCATTATTTCTGTCTGGACAAACTCCTCTATTTTGATGCTGCTGTTCTCACTTGTGCTATTCTCTGTCCTTCCTGCTCTTTCTCTTTCAGTACAAAGCAAAACAACACTCAGCTGTAGTCATGCATCTAATAGATTATAAGGCTGGAAGACCTCAGAGTGACTATCTGCTTTGACACCCTCAGCTAATTACCCCTTAAATGAGAACACAGCTTAAAAAAAAATATGGAAACATAAAACATCACCTTGTTTCCAATGATTCCAGTGATGGATTCTCTTTGGAGATTCTCAAATGATTGCAAATTATCCCAGTGTTTTTTTGTTTTTTTTTTTTTCCAAACTTATTTCCAGTTGGATTCATCTGCCTTCAAATTCCATCTGCTAGATCTTGTTTATTTGTGAGCTTCTATGTCAATAAGACAGTGACCTGCAGCCAGACAGGTATTTTGGACACAGCTCTTTTTGTTGTGGAGTGCCACCCCTTCCTCTGCCAGTGAGTTCATTCCCCTGCATAGTTCATTCCCAGTCACTTCCTTAGAAAAGGAGAGTCAGAACAGCCTCACCACTTTAGGCTCTCCAGTTAAGACAGAGAGCTTTAATGCTTCAAGCAGACTAATCAGTATCTCTTCACTGAAAGTATTAAAAAGATAGCTTACTGAATGACAGTCCTAGTAATGAGAAGTTTTATATTAATTTTTCACCTTCTGGAGAAGTTTTGCAGACTGCTTTTAGAGTCACTAATCTAAATGATCATCACCAGGGCTTTTATGTCTTCAGTAACATAAAACACATCTTGAATACAAAGCCCAAATTGATCATTTTTATATTCCAGTCCTAATCGGATTCATCATGAATGAAGGGGCTGAAATACAAAAGAGGATCAAAGACTGAAGAGATGCAAACAACTCTTGATATTGGAGTCATCAGGCAGGGCACAAAGAAATTGTAGCATTCTTCATTATAGCATTCAAGAAATTGTAGCATGTAGCATTCTTCATTTAAAATATAACCCAAGGAAAAAAAAAAAAAAAAAAAAAAAAAAAAAAAAAAAAAAAAAAAAAAAAAAAAAAAAAAAAGAAAAGAAAAGAAATAAAAGCAAGCAAGCAAAAATAAAGACATACTCCTATATCCATGTCCCAAGACTTCATGCATCATTGCAACTAAATCAAAACATGATATTAAGTGCCGCTGTCTCCATCCTACAAGAAGTAGCTTTTACTCTTACCTAAGCAAGTCTTACATATGAGTCTTAAGTTCTACCAAGAAAAAAGAAGTGGTCATTAGCTTGTCCTGCTTTTGAAGCCCTGCTTTTTTAAGATTTTCATAAGAGATACCAAAGAGTAGGAGCACCTCTATAAAAGCGTATTTGATTATATGCAAGCAAAGAACGACTTCGGCAGCTAAACTGCTCACAAGTTTTCCATGAAAACAGAACAACCTCTGCAAACTAAAAGAGGAAAATAAAAGTCAATTGTTTGCAATTATAATTGTATGCACAGCATAAACAAAAAGATTTGAAAGTGTAGTGTGAGTTGGGTCACTCTAAATCAGTAAGGTCTAAACAATATTTTACAGGTGTAAATTTCTAAATGTGGTCTCCCATGTCTTTTTGCACTCTGTGATGTCTACTATCATGATCTCAATAAAAGGGCCTACCTCAAAGCCTTTTTAGCACCATAGGATTTCTTTCTGCCCTACTGGAACTTCTCTCTGATCTTGGATAGCCCTTGGATCACAGTAGGGATGAAGGATCTTGAAACAGAATGAATTAAAGAACAAGCACACTTTAAAGAACTCAGGCCTTGTGTCTTAGTATGACACAAACTGCTTATTCTAAAATTGCCCCCGGCATGAATAACTTTTTGTCATTTCCCTGTGCTGTAGCCCAAGGATCTACACAAACTCAAGCTCTATGCTGATAAATTACTTCACTCAGTTCTCATAAGAAAACATATCTGTCTTCAGAACCTCATAATGCTTCACAAAATCTGCCAGGGCTTAACATTTCTATTCTGCAAATCCCAAGGGGAGCTTGCTGTTATCAATAACTATTTTCCCTTTCTTACTTTTAATATTTCTGAGTTAAAAATACAGACTTCTTTGGCATTTGTACTGTATAGTTTGTAGCTGGCCTGTAAAAACATCATTTATTGTTGTCTAGAAGTTATCAGCAATGAAGTGTCCAATACTCATGAAGCCACAGTTCCTATAAAATGACTCTGTAATAGATGGTTTGAGGATTTGTAGCTCTCTTGTGAGAGATCTTGTTTAAGATCTTTTTCTAATAACCACTTATACATAATCAGATGGACTTTATGCAACCTCATCCAGCAAATGGACCATGTGAATTCTTCTCTGTTATTGCTTCCATAGCTCACAGACTACACAACAGTGGAGTGGATAGTAACAAAACAAATGTGCAAAAACAAATTACTATTCTAACAATAGAAATCACAGTGGCCTTGACATAAGTCGTTTTAAAAACAGCGGAGCCTGTACATAAAAGAGTGCTTTGGGGACAAAAAATTTGTTTGTTAGACTGGTTTGCCACTAAATTGGTCATTGGGCTCTTTGTTCTTGAGGAAAAAAAGTAGAGGAAATGAACTTAATAAAATAGGTGATTAAATTTATGCTCCTCAAATAAGTCTTTTATTATGCTACTTTAATAGCCACCCAGAAATAGTATTTTCAATTTGCATCTCAATATCCAGTGAAAAATGTTTTGCAAAACTGTTTATAGAGGGCAGCCAAATTCACTATTTTGAATTTTCTTAGGGAATTAAAAAACTATGTTGTGCACTTAGGAAAATAATATGACTATGTGTAATCCTGATGTTAACTTGTTTTGTTTTAGTTTTACATATGGCAAGTTATTTAGTAATAATTAGGTCACAATTTTTCTGCACCTGTTGCATTTTTCCTCTTTAAGGTTTGAGATAGCGAAAAAAAAAATGCAGCAAATAATATGAGGGACTCAATATAGGGTTGTAAAATAAGCTGTCACAAAATTTATGATCTTGGTTGTTAAACAGACAAGAGCTGAATATATACCTTCTGATTCCCAATTGTCTGTAATTTTTGCTCGTTGCTGTTCTTAAAAGAAAGTGGTTCTGCACTTAAAAACCATTGACTAATTATATTCAGGTTTTTGTCTTTCTGTCTTCATTGATTTTTTTCTGAGATTTAATTCTTCCTATAATATTATTCCTATCTTTACAGGTACCCAATTTTGGAATGTTAATTTGTCTTCAGTTGGTGACCGAAGAAGAGAGATAAATCATACCATGTGTTTTCAAGAACATGAGGCAGACTCTCAGTAGGAAATATTATTCAATATTTAATTCTATCCAGATTCCATGAGACAAAGCAAGGCTTTTTGGATCCTCACTCAGCTACTGAATTATTGCAGTTACAATACTAAATATTTCCTAAGCTTGTGGAGATGAACAGCATGGGACCAAAGCCAGATAGCCAATATTAAATTTGCGAAAGATTAGTCTGTGAGGTTTCTCCTCATATGAGATTGTTATCTTCTACATGCAATTTAAAATTTTTGTCAGTAGCTAGTTTATTAAATTTGTGCATAGATAATTATTTTTAAGATATATATATTAATATTGACACATATTTAAGTTTCGACAATCAGATTACTTGATTTTTCCCAGGTTACATTCTATCACAGAAACAAACCTTAGATGATTTATGCTTGCATTTCGTAGATTAAATTTCAGCCAGTCTCTTGCTATTTATATTATGGAAAATTACATAAACTCACATAAATCGTATCAGTTAAATTTGCCAGATATGTAGACAAGCTGTGTCACTCTCACAGAAAGATTCATAATTTACTGCCTAAGTTATTAACCCCAACTCAACAAAATCCTAAAGATGAAGAACTGCAAAAGGTATATTTCTATAATACTGCAAGCAAAAACTACACAAAAATGTAGTGCTCTGTCTATACTGAATCCTATATGATCTAACTGCTTTACTACTATGTTTTCACAGAGTAGGTAAGGATACCATATACTGAACCTGAAGCTTTGTTGTAGTTACCAATAATGGAGATGTATTACTTGAACTATTACAAGACACACCTTGCATATTATAAATGGAACCATTTGGAACCATTCATGCAGTTATGTCTTTCTCCAACATTATGTCATTGTGGGCCTTTCTCTTTTCTTCCCTGACCTCTGATTCTAGGTTTTATTCCACTTTTAAATATAGTCAGCACTTTGGTTCCAGTTTAATAAATATGACTCTTTTGTTCTGATGCCTGTATATCTAACTTGCTTGTATTAAGACACACAGACAAGCATTTTGCTCAGTCAGAAGTCTCATGTTCATAACTCTTAGAGTGTCTGGTAAAACTTCTGTCACACAGAGAGAACCAATTTTCCTCTTTTAATTTCCCTATTCCACCTCACACAGTCTTTTGGGGGAATTGTGTTTTCTGCACTTCTCAGGATGAATCATGAGCACATAGTAATAGTACTACTGTTCTATTATGATTAATTAGATACAAATGTGAACTGAGCAGAATTACACAAGCTTTTACTGTAAATGATTAAACAAGAATAGAGGTTGTTTTGTATTCTATGCTGTACAATGATGGAATTATTATTTGTAAAAGTAGATTATGTCATTAAAATGCTGTTTAGATTATGAGTGGTCTGTTTGCTCACACAGGGAAGATGTGTGAAAAATAGTGTTCTTCAGTCATAATAATACAAAGCTGTTGTACAGATCTTTTGGAGAAAAGCTAGCCTTAAAAAATATTAATAATTATATTATTTTAATACTTTAAAATAATAAAGAGTATTAAAACTTTCTTTCAGAATAATAATAAAAAAGTGCTAATAAAAATATTTTAAACCCCAAGGATAGTAAAAGGAAATAATGCAGAAAGGTAACCTCCCCTGAGTCAAAATATCAAATATGTTGAATATATTGGTCAGTGTGTCTATATTTTAAATCACCTTTTGAAGCGGAAAAGACCAGGTAAATATGATAAATAAAAAAGTAAGTATAAAACACTGACTGTAAAAATAACCAAGAAACAAGGCTGATACCTTGGATATTCAGATAAAATTATGAAGATCTGCAGAAAGATCTGTATTTACATCTGCATGTATGCACAAGAAGATCTGTGTTTATTTATCTTCTAAATATATAAATCTGCCAACTTATACATCAAACAGTGAGTATAAATAAACACAACATGGCTGCATATACAACATTTTGTGCTGTCTTATCTGGAAACAGAATATGGGCGATGTGAGCTACAGTAGTATTCATGAGTGTTTTTTCAACTGAACATTTTTGTTAACACCACAGTGAAAAGGGAGGAATCAGTGATAAAAATGGTAAAATGTCTAATGGGCTGTACATTTTTGACAGCCTTTCCAGAAAAAGCTTGGCAGTGATGATCCATAGTAGCTGAGGATAAACCTGGAAGTTTCACTTTAGTCTGTTAGCCCCTTTAGTCTGTTAGTTTGGGAACCCTTGTTTTACAATAATGAACAAAAATATACAAATAATTAATAACTGGTTCCATAATACCAAATTTCTAACTGAAATCAAGACCATATTTAAAAAACATAAAACAATATTTACTTTGATATTTCAGTGCTAGTCTGTGCATAAAGTCAACAGATTGTCAAGATATAAGAAACATATTTCTTTTGCATTACTATTAGTTTTGCATCTGAAGGATTGAGTATGGGATTCTTTCCAAAACGTAAGGAACTAGCATACAAATAAAAAACATTTTAGGAGTGATACTTTGTAGTTCTAATAATGCAACCAATCTGTTTTGTATATATGAACATATATATTTTTTAGATAGTATCAGCTGACAATATTATAAGACAATTATTGTAAGGTAAACTCAAAAGTATTCTTGTGAAAAAAGAAATAATACATTTGGAAAACTTTTCTAACATTCTAAATATTATCATTTTACTTCTTACATGTGTTTTCCTCATTCAAAATAAGAGTAAACAACACATCTTTAAAGGTAAAACTGCTGAAGCAAGTATTTTGTTAAATCTGATTTACTTATATCTATTTTAAGCAACACCTATGCTCTGTTTGGAATACATTAAAATCTTATAAAATTTGTAAGAAAGATGATTTATCTTTCCATTTTTTTAAAGCTACAACTCAACTTTATATTCTACTTGAAAAATGCTAGATAGAAGATGCTCAATATTTTCTAAATTTAACCATTCCATTAGTGTACATTTTTAAGGCATTTTATGAGAAGATTTGATTTGCTCAGTTTATTTACCTTTCTTACATATGATTCATTAATGATTCCTACTCTTTTTGTTTTGAAAATATGTACTCTGTGCATTTAATANAAATGCTCTTGGTCAACAGCCAAGCAAAATTAAAAATTAAAATATATATTGTCTATCTTACTCTCCTCCTCTTTTATTTACACAGACAGAATCTCAGGATACCTCACACAGTATCCTGAGCCTTCAACATGCACCAATTAATGCGTTAGCTCCTAAACTTTCTTATCTTTACGTTCAATAACTTGTTACAATGTAATTTTGGTAATATTTGTGTTTTTTTCTCTATGATTGGTCCCTGCTCATGTAGTCATGCATAATATAAACTCTGTTCTCAAATACATTATCAGTTAATAAACACCACTCCCACTTCTCCCTGGATCTGAGAAGAAATGTTAGCTGTTACAGAACTTTTCAGTCTGATATTTCAGTGGAAGACGAGTTATGGCAACTTCAGACAGGCAACATGAACATAATAGCAATTTCACAAAAGGAAAAGTCCAAAAGTTATAGTCCAAACAAACGACAAAATAGTCAAGTAACAACAACAAAAAAAGGCTCCCTATAGGTAACAATAGTTTTTAAGCAAAGTATGTTTGCTAATTGGAGGAGATGTTACATGCTAGGATATTCTTGCTAAAATATCAAGACTAAAACTATCAGGTCATTTAATCTGCCATAGTTTCTGCTTTCCCTATTCACTCTATGTGTATATGCATAGCTATATGCGTATGCATGTGTGTATGAAAACATGAAGAAAACAATAAAACATGTCTACACACTGTCTATACAATTAAGATAACTTTCTAATTTCTATTGTTTATGTCTTAGTTTCTGTCAGTATCTGTTTGACAGAAGAAAGCTTAAGCACTGTAAAAAAAAAATGAAACATGCTATTGCTTTTTGTACTACTTTTCAGATGGAAAAACTGATGCTACAACTGATAAATGTTCAAAGAGGAGTAAAGGATGACAGTACTAAACAAAATGCTTTTTTTTTTCTAAAAGAAAAACAGAACATTTTGTCTCTATCATTCTATCATCTGAGACCTTTTCATTTTCGTGATAGACTTTTTCAGTGCTTTAATTTTACTTCCTATGGTATGGATGCTATGTATGATGCTAGTGTAACTTCTAACTTGTATCAGTCGATTGATTATTCATTTAACCAGTAATGTACCATTTCTGAAGAGAGAGACAAGAAAGATTGGTATCAGCTAAGTGATTATTTGTTAGTCAGTAGGAATAACAATGTATTACCTCTTTGGGCATATCAATGATGCAAAAAAAAGTTAGATGAATGTATTTTAATTTACAAGAATTTGCCATTTTTTCAGCTCTGTTTTTTATTCAGGTGGTGATTTATCAGCTATTTCAGAAATGGTTTCTGTGTGTGATTCCTTCTCATTTACATATTCTCATAACTACCTCATTTTTTTTCTAGCCATTTAATGAAAGGGCACATTCTACAGAACTGTCTTACATATAGGCTTGTAATCTTCTTTTCATTTTTTTCATTTTTGTGCCTTTGTCAGAGTTTGCTTTTTCTTTTTAGATGAGCACTCTAAAGTAACTTTCAAGCTCATATTTCACAGATCTCATGTTAAACAATACCATATACCTCAAATAGTCTCATTATGCTGAATAGTTTAGTAGAATGAGATTTCTTTCAGCAAGTAGGAGAAGCAGAGCCTCAGCTTAATTGAAGATACTAGGTAATCCTGGAGAACAATACTGAGTTTTCCCTCACTCAGGAACCTCAGTTTTCAAACCTTTTAGTCATCTACACATTCCTTATGAATTTTAAATGTAATTTCACATTAATGATACTGAAAAAATTGAGAAAGTGGAGAAAATTCTTAATGAATGTGCAAGAACTGAGAACTAGAAAGGCTAAGATGAAAATATGTCTGTATGTTTATATAGATAACTAAAAATTCACCTAAGATCTAAATTCTCTCTAAGACCCAGTTCAGGCATATAGATATAAATCATAAAAATTGCCTTCTCAACAGCTTCCTTATTCAAGAGGGTTTTTTCTTCATACTTTTCTCACTTCTTGTTTTCCAGATATATCCAGGATATGTATCCAGGATATATCTGGAACCCTATACTGATAGGATCAAGTGTTTTTATACCTCTCTCACCAAAATTTGAAGTCAGTTTATAAATCAGGCTTCCTTCTTATATGTTTTGTTGTTGTTGTTGTTGTTTTTTCTGGAAGGTTTGACCTCCACACAAGAAAACAAAACAAAATGCAAAGGAATATTGCTAATAGGGGGGATATGAGTCCTGCACTCTATAGCACAGGCATTTCCTAAGAAACAGGGAATATCTCTAAAATGTCTAGTGAAAAATAAAGAAATAAATCACCAGTGAATGAAATGCAAAAGCAATTACAGATACCTAGGCCTATATCTGTCCCTTTTCTAAATTTCCTAACCTTAAGGATATGGAAACAGCTTCACTCTTGTTTCTGGAGAGCTGATTGAAGGCATCACATGTCTACGCAAGTCAGTGGCCTCCATCACATGCTGCGCTGTGAACCCAGCAGGATTGAGGAGCCTGAAGTGCAGCTCCTGCAGCGGCTGATAACGGTGATCTGTGTGAGAAGCTTCTCCCACTTCCTACAGAGACCCTAGCAGCATGCTTAACTTTGGAGAAAAAGCACAGCCTGACAACCTTGCCCTTTAAAATATGTTAAATCCTGTTATGGAGTCTCTGGAAAGTACAAAATGATCTAATGAAGTAAATTTAAAAAAAAAAAAAAAAAAAAAAAAAAAAAAAAAAAAAAAAAAAAAAAAAAAAAAAAAAAAAAAAAAAAAAAAAAAAAAAAAAAAAAAAAAAAAAAAAAAAAAAGACATCTCATTACATCATTGCACTGGTGATAATTCTCTGGATTTCAATAGTCTGAAGAAGATCTGAACCCTGTGAATAAGAGAGAAAGAAGTTATTCCATTTCATTTAGACCTGGATAGACCACTCTTTTCAGTTACTATTATTTTCTTTAATATGGACTTGTGGCTCCCCTCCTATGTACACTTGCTACATATGCCCAGTCATGCTCAGACACCTATCCCATGTAGGGATAAGATTCCTTTATACAGGAATATAGATGAAGTTTTTAGCTTCAAAGAAAACAGGAAAAAAAAAAAACACCACCAAAACCAACAAAAAAAACGTTACAGACCATTCTCATATCTTTAAGTGATCACAAAGAGCTCTGAGGACTTACTTAATCATGTCTTCAGTTTTCATTGTCAGCAAAAGCTGGTCTATAAGGACGGATGCAGAATGATGTTAACACTTAACTGCAGCTATAGGTTGCCTGTCTTGATAATCAACTGCAGAGGTTGCATAAGCATGAACACACTCCAGTGTAATACATTGACTGATAGGTGTCTGTGAATATATCCCCACAGATCCCTGGAGAGAATAAATGTAATAAAAGTGCCCCCATTCACATAAATTCCTGCCATCAGAAGGTTACTATGCGGTCAAGATGCTGGATGGCATCCTGACTGTGAGAAACCCAGCTGAATTCAGTGAGGCTATATGCAGAGAAAGTGTGGGCAGAAAGATGGCAGAAATTGATTCATCATTCTCTAATATTGTTTTCATATGTATGTGCTGATTTTGGCCCATTATGATTTAAATATTTAAACTTCATTAAAATGGTAATAGAAAATCAACTTTTCAGTCATTCTGCCCTTTTTCAAAGTTAGTGTGTGCTGTGTTATTTTACATCTCGATGGATTTTTGCAAGTAATTAAGATGATCTTTTTTTTTTTTTTTTATGAAGATCGAGATTTAAAAGAAAATTGAGTAATTCCTTTCTTCTGATGAGTGTGATCTGTGCTTTTTCATTGTTAGAAAGGAATACAATTGATAATATGAATACAGCTGATAACACAGGGGTATTCAGGGTACCTTGTATTTTGACAGCAGCTACATTTTCATTAAACTGAACTTGAAATTTTTAGGAAATATTGTACCTGTTTTCTAATCTCATCTTTGAGGAGTATTAAATAGTGTATTTGGGTTAACTACACTTCACTTTAATGAGTTAGCACAAATCTAGTTCACATTTTAACTAATGAAGCTACAGAGGCGAGTGAGTCCTGCATCCGTTTTCTCTGTGAATATACAGATTTGCAGCCTGGTTCCTTTGAGGAATAATCCTAGATGCTGTGTGCAGACAGCACAGAATAAAAAGAGTCAAAAATTGGGACTGTAGCTCAGCTGCTTATCCCCTAAGCCCTTAACAATAATAAAGAAGTTGTTAAACTATCTTTTAAAGGGAAACTGAATAAAATTTGCTTCTGCTCCTTGAGGACAAGAAGAGTTTTTTACCGTCATTGATACTCATGAGATGGTGAACTTACTACAAAGTGGTCAACAGCCTGACTGCTTGACAGCAGTAATGAGTCTCGGAAAATGGGTCGGGAAAGCACAGAGTTATAGTTGGGAAGCTGTTGAGCTATTAGCTTGCGGTGACATAAAACTCTGCTGCCATCCTCAAAGTTAGGCCAAAATGGTCCTCAATGCCAGCCACACATATAATTTTTTTTGTTCTGTTTATGATTATGCTTGATCTATGCATACTTGCCAGGTCCATTGTGTCTTCTTATACACATTTTGATGTTGTGATTGTGCCACACCACAGCTGAATTTGCAATGATTTTTTTTTTTTCTAAATAAATTGTCTATCTTTTCATAGAGGCTATTATCAAAATTGCCAGAATACTAGGTTAAGTACAAGAAGAAATACATTTTTTTTAAATTAGGTATGTGAAAACTATGCCAATCTTCTATTCTGATAAAGTGACAGTTGCACATTTATGGCCTTTTAAGTTCACAAAAGCAAGTAAATGCAATGCTATTGAGGTATAACCCAGTAAAATATACAGTTTTATAGTTTAAAAATATCTTTAACAAATGGCAGCCACTAATTTAACTATGTAATTTTATTTTGCTTAAAGACAGATGGGATAGAAGCAGTAGTTAGCATGAGGTAGATGATTGTTTTTTCCTATTTGACACACAACTGGAAATTTTTCATACAGCATGCTTATTAAAGCCCTTAAAATGTTTCCATCTTTACGGATCAGGCAAAAAAAACCCAAAAAAGTGTTAAGGGAACCAAGTGAGAAAATCACTTAATTCTTCACTGACATTTTAAAAAGTTTGCATTACTCAAGAGATATTCCTAAGGACTGAAAAGCATCAAGGAGAACTTCATTATATTCCCTGAAATGTCCATGAGACAAACAAATGAGTTTATCATGTGGGAGAAAACAGGGAATTCTCATAGGAGATGACTGAGATAGATAAAGTAAAACTGCATAGTTTGATTAAGGATAGCCAACATGGATTCAGGCAGGAGAGGTCATGCTTAACTAACCTGATGGAATTCTTTGAAGATATTACTGCCACTGTAGATAAGGGAAATTCAGTGGAAGGTAGTATATTTAGATTTTCAAAAGCCCTAACAAGGTTCCACATCAGAGATTAATGACTAAGGCAAAAGAGTCATAAAATGGGTGATAAAATAGAAGAATGATGTAAATGCCTTGCCTCAATACAAAATTTCTTTTCAGCTTGGAAGTGGCTTACTTTGAGGCAGCCCTATATGTCATCCTGTAGCATTTCTGTTTATAATATTAATTAGTGCGTTGAGTGGTGTAGTTGGGAACAAGACCTATCTGAAAGTGATGCTCTGCCTGGACTATGAAAAAATGCGTGAGGAAACATGAGAGACAGCAAAATCAGATTTGAATGGATTTAGGTACATCAAATAATTAAATTAAGGATCCTTCTATCCAGGTAATTATAATACATATTGCAGTGAACAAGTACATGTATTTTTTTATTCAATAATGTTGTTAATGATGCTTACTAGACCAGCTTTTTCTGGTTGTGTAATTCATACAATTACAGATTCTTCCTGAGATGTCTGTCTTACACAGCAAATGAAGATGTGCACTTGTTGCGGAAAGATCTGAGCGTCTCAAGAAAGCATGCTGTCTGATGAATTAAAGACAAACTGCATTACATTCTACATAGCTATTTAAATTCATGTACAGTAATACTGGTACTAATTCTAGAAAATTCTGCTACATAAGATTGAAGAGAATTAGACTTAAGTTTCAGAAACTAAACTTTAGAGAAGAAAATAACAGAACTACAAAGTTACTTTCATTTCTTTCTACCTACTCTTATGTGAACAGTAGGAACCTCATTGGGGTCTGTATTTTCCTTGTGCTGCTGAGTATGTTTGTGTTTTAAACAAGTGGGATAAAATAACTTAAAAGTGGTTCTCAAGATTCTTTTTTTTTTTTTTTTTTTTTTTTTAACATGACTAAAAGATATTCAGACATAAGAGGATTCTATTTGGGCCAAATTTTGGAGAAAAAAAAAAAAAAAGGTGTTATACCTAATGTGCTATACTATAAACAAAATAATAGCATCTGTAATAGAACTAATAGATAACAGTAAACTAATAGTTTACCTAGCTGTTAGAACTAGAAACTCTTTGTCATTATGTGCAGTGAAAGTTAAAATTTGTCTCACGGATTTATTAACCCAGTCAACAAAATAGTTAAAAATTCATCATTTATGTCTTACATATAGATCTGTAGCAGATTAACTTGCGAGTTTATGCAAGCAGCTTCAAATTTGTGGGCAAGTTTTTTTCTCTTTCTGTTTCAAATTGTTAACAGAACAAACTGAGTGATTTAAAAACGATGAAATGATAAAAAGAAATCAAACAGGATCTGGAAAGGTTTTTATGAGCTCATAAATCCAAAACCTAAGGGATTATGGTTTATTCTGCAATTACTGATAATAGATTGGTCCTTGGAAGGAAGGAGAGAGAAAAGAGGGGAGAAGGAGGGAGGGAAGAATGAAAAGCAAAAAAGAGAGGAAAGGAGTGAGAGTCAGAAAAAAAGGGTGAAAGAGAGAAAGAGAAAAAAAGAAAAAAAGAAAGAAAGCAAAAGGAAGAAAGAACAAGAATGTAAGAAAGCAAAAGAAAAAGAAGGGTGGGGAAAAAAGGAGGAGAAAAGCAAGAAGAAAGAAAAGAAAACCTCAGGTATTTGAGAATATTCCAGGTCAAACTTTTACTCATTTATCTTGAAAATTCCCCATGATTCTCATGGCACTAAAGGATAAACTGACTGCCAGTGAAATGCTACTTGGTGTTAAAAGTAAGACATCAGTAGAAGTTCCTGAGTAAGAGGAGTACAGAGGTCGCACACCAGCCCAGCTTACACAGAAGGGCTATAGCATTAGAAATGAGAGATCACTACTTTCTAAAATATATTTTCATGGTAACTTACCTAAAATACTGTTATCCTTGTTTCCCCCACCTTTTCTTTGCCCTATTTCTTTTCTATTAGGACTATTTGGATAGTAGCTCACTTCATCAAAAATATAACTTAAATACTCAAATTCACCTCTATAGATAGATACATACTGTTTATAATTAAGGCTGACATAAGTGTTGCAATCAATTGATTGCTATCAGAGTATGACAAAATACTGTAGGCAAAATAATTTTCAGTTTTGCATTTCTGCCGGTAGGTGGTACTAGCAGTTTCTGCATTTGCAATAAATGTCTTTAACTTGAATATTAAGCACTCCTGTCATAGTAAGTAATGTGTTGCTACTCTATTGAAAATAATATATATTTATATTTGATGCACTTGCACTCAAGGGCAGATTTTAATTCAGTTAGTATTTCTGTCAATGATGATGTCTCTAAAATATCCTTTGCAAAATACAGTTTAGGCTCTGGCACACAAACAAGTGCTTAGTGATTACATTTACTAAGTCAGCTCTCAATCTAAAGAGACACTTAAAAAGATTTAAAGTATATTTGTAATTAGTTTTCCTCAGTTTTACAATGGATGAATCTTCAAGATGCAGCTCAGAATTTGGTTTAAAAACTGCTTTCAGTAATATTAACATTCAAAGCTCACTGCGGCTGAGTCTTTCAGGTGGTCTTACTATTTTAAGGAGAATTATAGGGGTTTTTTTTATACTGTGTTGTTCACTTCAGTGTATGGGTATATCTGCAGTAAAATGCATTTTTTCTTCTTGAAGGACAATCTGACTCAATCCCTGAGATTCAAAACTAATGCTGACTCAGAATACTCATGCAAGAATAGAAAAATGCTACATAAGCCTTTAAGTGTGGAAGCACTAGCTCTTCTGGCTTTGCTAGTAGATGACAACACATGCAATGAAAAGGGTATTTTATGTCTCTCTGGAATTTGCTTCAGGCCAGTGTCTTTTAATGAACTGAGATAGACTGACACGTCTATGAAGTTTATTAATGGAAATTAAAGTGAATGTGAAATTCCCTTTCAGATGCTCCCTGATTTCCGAAAAATAAAGGGAGAATGCTAATTTGGGTACAAGGGGAAGACTTTTCTTCTCCCTGCAAATATCAGATAAAAAAAAAAAAATCCATCAATGACATATTACGGTAACGTTAATAAATATTATCTCCAAAGATGATTCATCTCACAGATTTGTGGTCACCATGATATTGCTATGTGTTAATTTTTCCTCTCCTTGCTATGTTCCTGCACACAGTAATAAGTGAAATGGGGGAAAGTGATCTTGTTAAAGTCCTCTATTAGATGTATAGTCAGAACTCTCTACCGCATTATGAAGAAGTTGTAGATTCCTACCTTGTACTTCAGTGCAAAGATAAAGAAAAGCTTAAATACTTCTACCACTGACATCTTCAATGTCTCTGTCAGAAGATTTAGCTCCTCTCAATTGCTGAGAACAGCTCTTGCCATAATATAATCAATGACTTTTTGTAGATTGAAAAAAAAAAAAAAAATACAGGTGTGTTCAAGCTGTTTGTTTCTACAGGTATTTGGTAAAATCTGCCAAGGGTGTTTAGTAAATTTTGCATAATCTTATGATGTGCCTGTAACTATCTGGAGTAGCTCCGGAAGTGTGGGATAGATGAGTGGACAGTGAGGTGGATTAGGAATTGGCTGGATG